>PVIU01002562.1:0-168388 GCA_004026605.1 Ondatra zibethicus | reverse complement strand
GGGGAGGGAGGCAAGGTTGGGGAAGTTTCACCTTCTCATTTGTGCATATGGCTCTGTCACTTGTCACATAGGGTGCTGCAGAGTCCAAAGCCACCGGCTAGCCACATGCCAGCCCAGGTTGCCTTTCCTGAGGTGGCTGGCACAGTGAGGGGTGGGGCTCAGTTCCAGAGCTGTGTGTGTCAGTTGTACCTGGCTCTCCAGACATTAGGTGAAATTGGAAGGGTGCCCAATACAGTAAGAATGTATCAATCAGGGGAGCCTGACACAGCTGAGCTGGGTATGTGCCAGGAGTCTCAAGACGGTCCCCTGGTGGACACTTAAGGGTGCTTTGGTTCTGAGGCAGTGAGTGGCTTGTATCCAACACCTGTTTCCTCCGGCCTCCGGTAGGACAGTGGTGGCCCATACCTTCAGTCCCAGCAACTCCAGCACTCTGAGTTAAAGGGCACCCTGTGCTGTCAGCAGAAACCTTGTCTTGAAAAATCAAAGTGCTCAAAACAGCAACACGAAGTGCTCAATAAATACTCCTTCATTAGTTAAAGATTCTCACAGTCTCTCCTGAGACATCCTGACTTTGTCCCCTGCCTTCCAAGGTCAAGAACACCTTAACCTGTTGGTTTTGTGGAGACAGTCACGGAGGCCCTTCCTCAGGTAGGCCCTGAGCACAACCCACACCCACATGCAGGCCAGGCCGGAGCTTCACCTTCGCCTCTGAGCAGAGTCTCCCTTGGGGACCCCACTCTCAGCTCAGGCACTGAGTCGGTCCTTTGTGTTCACTTCCCAAAGGAGAAGCTACAGCCACATTCCAAGGCCAGGTGCCCCGCCTCCCTCTGAGGCCTTACTAGAAGTAAAGCCTCCCCGAGATGTACAGGATGCATGGACCCTCAGCAACTTCCAGATGAACCCGCTTCACAAAGGTGCCTGGGCCAGTTAGCACCAGTACCAGAGTCCACGGTACCCTGGGAGAACAGGCAGGTCCCAGAATTACATTCCTTACAAAATGGGGAAGGGAGGATCACAAGTGTTCTGGCAGCATTTCAAAGATGGAGAAGTAGCAAATAGCCACAAGTGAAGAAGGCAGGAGTGTCCCAATTGATGAGAGTTGTCCAGGAAGGGTGGGGTCAAGCCTAGCTCCAGATACCCCCGGAACCCTGGGGAGGAGACAGCCCAGGGAAGGAGCCTGAAGCTCAGGGCCAGGCTTCATGCAGAGGTACAGGACAGCCCTCGGCACAGCACCACCCTTGCCTCAGGGAGCTCAGGGAGCCTGGCACTGGCCCTATCTCATGGAGCTATCAGATGAGACATCGCGATCGGAGTCCTCAGTTTCGCTTGGCGGTGGCGGCGGGTCGCTAACCGGGACCGCAGTGAAAGCAGGAGACTTTCTAGAAAAAAACACCAGATGTCACCTTGGGGCAAGCAGGAAGCCTAAGGATTGCATGCTCTCCGGCTCATGGCCTTTTCTTTGGGAGGCAGCAGCTGGATGCCAGGCAGGGAAGTGGGGTGAGAAAACTCGTCCCTCTGACGAGGCTCTGAGAGGCTTGGAGATCAGAAAAGTCTCAAGGCACAGCATGGAGCCCACATGTGCTGACACTAGTGCCCAGCCTCTTGCCCAGCTGCCATGGGGGTGGGGGACAGATGTCTCACTGTGTTGCCAAGGCTGAACCCAAACTCCTGGGTGCAAGCAATCCTTTTGCCGCCAAAGTAGCTGGGATGACAAGCAAAGGGCAGTAAGCACACACACTGTGCCCAGCTCAGTGTAATTTGGGGGAGTGGGCTGGGGTTTTTGATTTCTTTGAGACAGGGTCCCAGTATGCATCCCTTGCTGGCCTGGAACTCTATATAGAGGGGAGACTGGCCTAGTACTTGTGGCAATCCACCTGCCTGGGACACCTATGCACTACCACACCTGACTGACTGTGGTTCCTTAGGTCTTATCCGTTATTGTTGCTGTTTGTTTCCTTTTGTTTGAGACAAGGTTTTGCTACTGTGGTCCAGGACAGCCTCGTCACAATCTTTCTGCCTCGACCTTCCAAGGCTGGGACTGCAGACGTGCGCCACCAGGTCTGAATTACAGGGTTTTTTTTTTTTATTGATTTTTATTGAGCTCTACATTTTTCTCTGCTCCCCTCCCTGTCTCTCCCCTCCCCCCTTCAAGTCTCCCCCAAGGTCCCCACGCTCCCAATTTACTCAGGAGATCTTGTCTTTTTCTACTTTCCATGTAGATTAGATCTATGTAAGTCTCTCTTAGTGTCCTCATTGTTGTCTAAGTTCTCTGGGATTGTGGTTTGTAGGCTGGCTTTCTTTGCTTTATGTTTAAAAACCACCTATGAGTGAGTACATGTAATAATTGACGGGGGAGATTTATTTTTTTATATAATTTATTTTTATTTTGTGTTCATTGATATTTGCCTGCATGAATGTCTGTGTGAAGGTGTCAGAAGTCCTGCCTGGAACTGGAGTTACTGACAGCTGTGAGCGTCATGTGGATGTTGGGAATTGAACTCGAGTCCTCTGGAAGAGCAGTCAGTGCTCTTACCAATGAGCTCTCTCCAGCTTCCATATTTTTTTAAGTTCTCTCTCTCTCTCTCTCTCTCTCTCTCTCTCTGTGTGTGTGTGTGTGTGTGTGTGTGTGTGTGCGTGCACAAAGCCTCACACAGGCTACATAAGTACTCTACCACTTAGCTATACTCCCCAAACCCAAATTTACTCATACATAAGGTCAAACACATAAATCATGATTTTGGCTTTGAATAAAAACCTGCCCCTGTATCTCTTCATTCTTGGCCAGGTTTTGGCTCTCAGACACTCAGAGCTGGGGCACTGGTAGGCTTCATCTGACCACCAGAGCAGGGAGAGGAAGCTATCAATCTGGGCCACGCCTACAGGTGACCCGGTCACCTCCCACAGTTCATCAGGGCTCTATTCCACCCTTCTTTCCTGGGGGGTGGGGGGAGGACCCATCAGGGCAGCTCCTTACCGGTCCCCTGACTGTGTGATGAGCCGGCGGCAGGTCTCCATCTGCACATCCAGACCCCGCTTCATGCTGCACATCTCCATATACTCATGCAGGTGTCGGTTCATGTCATTTTTGGCTGTCGCCAGCTCCAGCTGCAGCAAAGTGGGGCAGGGCAGGATGAGGAGGTTGGTGAACCCAGGGCAGACAGGGGATTAGAGCACCAGCTGGGCCCCTGGATGGGGCAGGCATGGCGAAAAGCTTGGACTTTGAAAGAGACCACACAGGTGGCAGAGAGCATCAAGTACACCACAATTGCCTGTTTTCCCACCTGGGGCAGAGGACGGGAGGCGGGGGGGGGGGGGAGCAGCTACTGGCAATCTAACTCCAGACCCTCACTCTGGCTAGGCTAGGAAAAGGCACGCAGGCCAATGCTCCACACTCACCCCTTTCCTGGGAATCGCTACTCTCTCTCCCACTCCCAGAGTCAGTTAGATGCCTCAGTTCTTTTTAAGGGAGCAATAAGAACATAGTACAGTGAGCACATCCATAGCGCCAACACTCGGCAGCCAAGGCAGGAGGATCTTGATTTCAAGGGCAGTTTGATGTAAACCTAAGACCTAAATAGTAAAACCTGGTCTCAAAATGGGGCAAGAAACTGAGCATGGTGGCGCACGCCTTTAAGCCCAGCACTCGGGAGGCAGAGGCAGGAGAATCTCTGTGAGTTTGAGGCTAGCCTGGTCTACTGAGCTAGTTCCAGGACAGCCTTAGCTGTTACACAGAGAAACCCTGTCTTGAAAAACCAAAACAAACAAACAAACTAAAACCAAAGAAAGAAAAAACTGGGGGTGGGGGGGACACGGGACGGGCCTAGCCAGACGGCTCGGCGGATAAGGCACCTGTTGCACATGCCTGGCAATCTGAATTTGATACCAGGGACCCACATGGTAGAAGGATAGAACCAAGTCCATATTGCTCTCTGACCTCCACACATGCACCATGGCATGTGGACACGGACATATAATAATAATAATGATAAAATTTAATTTTTAAAAAAGTGTTTAAAGGTGTGGAGAGGCTTGCAGTGCAGCTCAGTTGGCAGTGTGCTTGCCTTCGACACAACAAAACCAAAGGTTTGGTCCCCAGCACATTAAACTGGACCTGCTGACATGTGTCTGTAATCCCAGCTAGGGAGGTGGAGGCAGGAGGAACAGAAGTTGAAGATCAGCCTGGTCTACAGCATGTTTCAGGCCAGCTTGAACTACAGGAGAGGCTATCTCAAAAAAACAAAACAGTCAGGAGATGTACCTCTGGAGAGAAGCTGCCTCCGTTAGCGCTAATTCACTGTGGAGTAGCCCAAAGTCATTACAGTGGAGCAAGGCTGGCTTGCGTTTATAGCATTCAGTCCATTTCGTTTCCTCACTCATAACCCACTCCCCCCACACAGGAGAGACATCCACACTGATTAATTACAAGACCTATCTCCATTTCAGAAGTTTCGTGCGGAAGAAATGGGATCCCTGAACCAAGAAAAGTCTCCCTCTCAGAGCTGCCTCAGCAGCCAGTTTTGGAGGCAGAGGAAAAGTGGGCTGAGGCAGAAAAGAATCTAGGCCAGAGACAAATCTGCTGCCTCTCTTTGTTTTGTGTACAAAGGCCAGGGGCCAGAAGGGTAGACCCGAACTGCAGTGGGGTGATTTGCTTGGCTGCCTGGGAGCCAAAGGAAGGCAGAAGAGCGGCCGTGAGGCATGCGAATAAGGAGTGGGGAAGCCACCCGCAACAAATGTGAACGGGCCAGAGGGTGGGAATGGGCAGAAGGAAGGAAATGAGCCACAAGAGCAGACAAAGGGGCAGCCAGGACACTGGCATTCTGGGTCATCTAGTGGACAGCTGGCTTGTAAGCCATGGTGGAGATGGCTTGAAAGGCATGCTTGTTCCTGCAGGAGTCTCTGCTACCAGGAAGAAAAATATGATACTCCAGGTCAGAGGTCAGCTGCCATGTACACACGTGTGCATGCGCGCACGTTCTCTCTCTCCCCCCCCCCTTCCCCAGGAAGATTGCAGGGGATACGGCTAGAACCCATTCTTCTAGGCGACAGAAGTGAAGCACAAACGGCCTCTCGGTGCAAAGGCAGCACTGCCAAGAGGCCTCTGTGTGTCCACACATCACCCTAATTTAAACATTGAAGGGGAAGATGCACATTATAGAGGACATCTTCAACAGGTCACCCCCCAAATTCCAGACTCAGCGTGGGAGATCAGAGCTGTAGAGGTAGATGGGAGAGATGGGAGGAGCCAGGGCCATGGGAGAAAACTCCAACCTATCATGAGTTTACCATCCAGTAACCGGGCTGCTCTTCCTCAGTAACAGGGATCAAGGGTCACAAAGATAAAGCTACTACAAGATGCCCCAGGTATACCCCAGGAGCAGCCCTGCCACCAAAGCCACCAAGTGAGCTTTCCTCACCTCTCTTCCAGGAGAGGACAGAAGTCCCACAGCTTAGAAACAGCTTCAGAACCATGTTTCCCCTTCAGAATTTTTTTTCTAAGACAAGGATTATGTAGCCCAGGCTGGCCTCAAACTTGCTATGTAGCTAAGGACAATGAGCACCTCTGGTCCTGCCCCTGCCTCCCAAGTGCTCGGACCACAGGCTCGCACCACCACACCCGGTGTCATGTGGGGCTGGGATTAAACTCACACTCACACGGCTTCACGCAGTTAGGCAGGTATCCTACCAGCTGAGCTAGAGTCCCAGCCCAGGAGGCTCTTCTTTGTCTCACCAGGTCACGACAACTAGGCATTGTGGCCCAAGGGCAGCCCCAGTCATTGTGCTAAAACAAGACCCCTACCTGGCTGAAGGCCTGGAATCCGGAAAAGGTTGACACAAGCCAGGGAGGGAGGGCAGGAAAGAGGAAAGAGAGGGGCAGGCAGTAGGAGGAGCATACAGGAGATGGGAGAAGGTCACTTGTCCCCACAGGAACCTCAGCTGGGAGCAGGACACTGGCTGGGCCTTAAAACTCAGAATTTCCCTGGGTTAAAACGAAAAGCCCTGGATTCGCTTAGGATAGTATGGCCATTTGACACGTGCTGGGACACTGAGAACACAGGAAGATAACTTCCAAAGTTCATTCTCAAAATGCAAGCAGGGCGAATCTCTACAGGCATGGAAGTACAGCAGAGGCCTTCCATGGAGGCTGGATGCAGAAGTCTCCTGCCTTATTCATGAAGCAGAGTCCAAACCACAGTCCTCACACAGCCCCACCCAAGGCTCCTCTGACAGTGACCTCCTCCCCACAAACCTGCCTCAGCAGGACAGTCGAACCCCTCCTCTATCACCATTTATAAAGGACTCCCCAAGGGGGCTGGAGAGATGGCTCAGTAGTTAAGAACATTGCCTGCTCTTCCAAAGGTCCTGAGTTCAATTCCCAGCAACCACATGGTGGCTCACAACCAACTGTAATGAGGTCTGGTTCCCTCTTCTGGCCTTCAGGGATACACACAGACAGAATATTGTATACATAATAAATAAAATAAATAAATAAATAAAACTTCTGGTTTGTTAAAAAAAAAAAAGGACTCCCCAAGGCTCAAGACCAAAAGGGAGATTTCCCCAGGAGCTCAAGGGCTGAGCAGGAGTTCCTCTGAGCGGTACAGTACTTAGGGTGCTCCCAGCAGTAAACAGTACGCAGTATGACAGCCAACCTAAGGGCCACGTGTCTCACTCTATCTGATCGTCCTAATAACCCAGCCTGCAGGGAGAGAGATCCGTCTCCATCTGGCAAATCAAGAGGCAGGCCCAAGCTCAGCATGGCAGTAAGCACCTGTAACTCCTGCACTCAGCAGTCTGAGGCAGGAGAATTGCCTCCAATTTGATGCCAGCTTGGCAGCATAGAAAGACCCTGTATGGGAACCTAGAGAGGTGGCTCAGTAGTTAAGAGCACTCCCTGCTCTTGCAGAGGACCTGAGTTTGTTTCCCAGCATCCATGTCAGGCTCACGGTCACCTGCAAACTCCAGCTCCAGGGGCACACACACACGCACACACACACAAAGTAATAAAAAAAAAAGACACATAGAAAAGAGGAGAGAGCTAGGCGGTGGTGGCGCACGCCTTTAATCCCAGCACTCGGGAGGCAGAGGCAGGTGGATCTCTGTGAGTTCGAGACCAACCTGGTCTACAAGAGCTAGTTCCAGGACAGGCTCCAAAGCCAGAGAAACCCTGTCTTGAAAAACCAAAAAAAAAAAAAAAAAAAAAAAAAAAAAAAAAAAAAAAAAAAAAAAAAAAAAAAAAAAAAAAAAAAAAAAAAAAAAAAAAAAAAAAAAAAAAAAAAAAAAAAAAAAAAAAAAGGAAAGAACAAGTGTGCGCACACATGCGTGTGAGAGAGCCTGTATCAAAGAACTAAAGAGGAATGAAGGAGCTGGCTAGCTAGTGGTACACCTCACTCAGCAAAGAGCTTCCCTGACAAGCCTGAAGACCTGAATGGATCCAAAGCCTGTATGAGAAAAGGTAGACAGTGCAGTGCACACTGTAATCCTGAAGGAGGCACAGACAGAGTCCAGAGCTCCCTAGCCAGCCAGCATAGCCTACTCAGGAGGTTCCAGACCAGCGAGAGACCATCTCAATGTTTTTTGTCTCTTAAAGTTAACCACACCTGGGCTGGAGAGACGACTCAGAGGTTAAGAGCACTGGCTGCTCTTTCAGGGCTCCTAGTTCAGTTCCAGGCAACCACATGGTAGCTCAGAACCATCTGTAATGAAATCTGGTGCTCTCTTCTGGCCTGCAGCCATACATGCAGGCAGAACACTGTATACATAATAAACAGATCTTAAACAAAAAAGTTAACCACACCTAAAGAACAACATTAGGTTTGTCTTCTGGTCTCCACACGCATGTGTGTGCACATCTGCATGCCCACACACAGACATACAAACAGACACATGCACGCGCGCGCGCACACACACACACACACACACACACACTGCAAAGCTGAAATGTTGTAGCTCACGCCCATAATCCTAGCAAATGGGGATTGGGGGCAGGAGGACCAGGAGTTTGAGACCAACCTAGACTAAAAGACAAGAACTTGTAAATAAATATATAAATACATAAATAATGAAACAGGTACTCAAAAAGAACAAGGGAGCCAGGAGTGGTGGCGCACACCTTTAATCCCAGACCCAGGAGACAGAGGCAGGTGTATCACTGAGTTTGAGGTCAGCCTGGTCTACAGAGGGAGTTCAAGGACAGCCAGAACAACAGAGAAACCCTATTACACCCCCTAAAAAAATTTAAGAAAGAATGAGGGGCTGGTGAGTGATGGCTCAGCAGGTAAGGGCATAGCCACCAAGCCTGACAACCTAAATTTTATTCCTGAGACCTACATGGTAGACGGAGAAAACTCACTTCCTCAAGATGTCTGTCCTCTGACCTCCACACATACCATGGGCAGGTACATGCTCCCACTGCCAAACACACACACACACACACACACATAAATGTAAAGTAAACAGAAAAGAAGGAAGACAAAAGATTTGTTCCAAGTGGTGATGGAGCCAAGATTTGAACCCACATCTATCTGCCTCTAGATCCTGAGGTCTCAAGGATCCAGTAGAGCTACCACAACTGGGGGTCTGCATGCCGCTTGTCAACAGTGGGGGGTCCTGGTCATGGGGTCTAGCAGGGAAGAGGCCAGCAGCACACCTCCAGCCTGGCTTGTGAGCCCCAGGAACGGAGTCCCCACTGCCGACACCCTTACTTCTATCCCTACAGCCTGGCTTGTGAACCCCAGGAACGGAGTTCCCACTGCCGACACCCTTACTTCTATCCCTACAGCCTGGCTTGTGAGCCCCGGGAACGGAGTCCCCACTGCCGACACCCTTACCTCTATCTGGTCAATGGTCTCTTGATATTCCTTCTCCCGGGTTTTGAACAGGGATTCAGTATCTTTAATCACCTTCTCCAGACTGTCCTCCTGCTGCTGCTGGAGAAAGGGAAGCGAGGGGCAGCCATCCAGGGAGGGACAGGGGAGGGGCATTCCATGGGCCAATGAGGGAAGAGAGAAAGTCTGGTTAGAGGAAAAGAAGAGAGAAGGATGCAGAGGGGAATGGGGAGGAGCCAAGGGCAGATGAAAGCCACACTGGGGACAGAGCGTGGGGGGGGGGGGGACAAAGTGACAGAGCCTGAGGGCCTAAGGCCAGAAGGGGAGGAGGTTACCTCTCCCTGGGCCTCTGTGGCTGCCATGGCATAGCCTGAGAAATCCTCCCAAAGCAGCAAGGTCTCCTCAGTCTCCTCCCAAGTCAAGCTGTCACAGTCGTCCTCAAAATCATACTCCCTCCTAGAGACAGGGAACCTGGGTGTCAAGGGCACTGGGGCCTCTGAGCGGGCACAGGGCACTAGGGGAGCTCCGGCCTCGGGGGACTGGGGCACATGTGGTGAGGGCAGCTGGGATGGGCCTGCGGGACTCACAGCTGGCTGAGCATGCGCTGCATCTCCTCGTTGATGCTGAGGGCTGTGCTCTCCTCCTCGTCCCCCTCAGGCTGGCGGGGGGGCCCATCACTCTCCGACAGGGAGGTGTCCTCCTCCACAGCAGCCTTGCGCTCCCGCTTCCGCCCCCCCATGGACGGGACCTTAATGGGAGACAAGTGTAGAGACTACAGAGGCGAGGCCGGGTGCATGAGGAGAGGGTGGGCAGGGAGGCCGCAGGGTGGAGCAGGGCCAGCAGGAAGGGAGGGGCAGACAGAGAAGACACACAGTTACATGACAGGAACAGAGACAGGAGAGTCACCGAGACATGGGCAGACACACACAGACAGGGCAGGGCTGCGGACAAAGAAGGAAGGAGAAACAGAACAGAGCAGTAAGCTAAAGAGAGAAATGGCTTGTGGTGACTACATTGTGTTTCATGGGGGCGGGAGAGATGGCTCAGCAGTTAAGAGCACTGGATGCTCTTCCAGAGGACCCAGGTTCAATTCCCAGCAGCCACATGGCGGCTCAGAGCCCTCCATAACTCCAGTTCCAAGGGATGCAATGCCCTCTTCTGGCATCCTCGGGCACTAGGCACTCACTTGGTGCACAGACATGGAGGCAAAACAACCATACACATACAATAAGTCTTTAGAAAAAGAGAAGAGGTGTTTAATGGCTCCAGGGGAGTTGGGTTTTGTTTAGTTTTGTGGTCTTTCTCACGAAAGAGCTCCAGTGAAAACAGTCTGGGTTTCGAGGAAGATGCTTATGCTTGCTATGGAGAACTTGAATTACATTCAGATCCAAAAGGCCAGTGGGGGAAGGAAAGGGAAGAAAAACCAACGAGGAGGAGACTGAAAACAGGAGGAGCAGGGAAAGCAGAAAGAAGACATCTGGCTGAAGAGCCTAGTGGTTCAAAACTCAGGGTGGGGTGGCTTAGAGACGGGACCAGGACAATAAGCTTGCGTGAGGTCACACTAACCAGCTTCTTCTATGGAGAAAGCAAGAGAAAAGATGAGAGGAACAGAGAGGAGAGAAGCAGACAGAGGAGGGGGGAAGGGGAGATGGCGTTAGAGACGGCTTCCGAAACCTCTCTCCTGAGGCTGTCCCTTACCTCCCAACCTAGTCCCACCAAGGGCCCCAGGGGCCAAGATGTGTCCCAGCAGTGAAGGGTAGCAGGGCCTGAGATCCAGGCCAGCTATGACAGAGGCCTTTCCGCCTGCCCAGCCCCTGGGAGCTGTGGACATCAGGCCTCTTACCTGGAACATCTGGATCATATCCTCGCAGTTGCGCTGCTGAGCCAAGTCACACAGCTTGGCCGTGATGTCGATGCGGCGACAGATGTCCATGTCGACCTTCATGGCCTTTTCCTGGATCTTGGTGTCCAGCTCTGTCAGGTTCTGTACCAGGAACACAGGGAAGGAAGCGTGAGGAGACGCCCAGCACCCCAAGCCGGGACAGATAAGACCTCAGCCAGATCTTCGTCCTTTGTGGCACACCACTGCCACCTCCTCCACAAGTCCCTGGCCTGCTGGGCCAACGTCCCTTTCCCCGAGGACCCATCCTACACTGTGCACGCCCACAGGGCAGCTTATGATCCTGCCCCCCAGGCAGCACAGACGTGGCTGAGCTGGACGAGTGGGGCCTCCCTTGAACCAACCACGGTTTTCTCTCCCACTGAAATGTAAATTCCCACAGATGAAAGACACCACTGGGGTAAGAGTGACAGCCAGGTGGTGGTGTCACTTTAATCCCAGCACAGAGACAGGAAGATCTCTGTGAGTTCAAGGCCAGCCTGGTTTACGGAGCAAGCTCCGGGACAGCCAGGGCTGTTATACAGAGAAACCCTGTCTCGAACAAAACAGAACAAAAGAGTGGAGAAAGCACTGGCAGTTGACATTCATCTCGCTAGTCTAGCACTGAGCACTAGCCAGGGCATTATCCTCCTCGTCAAGACAACCCTGAACAGTCTTTCCTTCCGCTTTCCATATTCCTCAGATGAGGCCAGAGAGGAGGTACAGGGGAGAAGGAAGAAGCTCAAGGCCACAGAACTAGCAAGTGGCAGAACTTAGAAGGGAGCCCAGGCGGCTGGCTCCAGAGTTGTGCACATTCTTTCGTTTTGTTTTGTTTTAATGTAATTGATGCTGGCCTTGAACCCCTCATCCTTCTGATCATCTACCTCTCAAGTGCTAGGGTTACAGGTAGGAGCCACCAGAGAGCGCAGAGCCGTGCTCTCATTAACTGCTTAACAACCTCACTACCCACCCTGCCTGTGACAGGACAACAGCTTCTTTGTCTACTGAAAGAAGACAGGGGCAAAGAGCAGAACCCTGGAAGGGTGGGAAAGTGAGGGGAGAAGGTGACACAAGAGACACCGACGGGCAGGGGCGGCAGGCCACCGGAGGGTCCCTGAGAGCCGAGAGGGAAGTCTGCACTCACATTACTCATGAGGCCTTTGAAGACCACCAGCTCAGCTTTCAGCTGCTCCACCTTCATGGCCAGCTCCTCCTGGCAGGCGTCGGCCTCTCGGGCCTCCTACAGCCAGGAGGAAAGGGGGGCACGATGTCAATGTGGGAAAGTACGGGAGGGGCAGGGCTCGGGCTCAGTGGTGCCGCAGGGAAGCAGGGGCTGTGGGGTGGCCTCCCTCACCTCCTGGAGCTCATTCACTCGCTCTTGCAGCTGGATCCGCACTGTGTGCTCCTCTTCCCACCTGACAGACATGGGGAAGGGGGAGAGAACAGACCTAGAGTCCCTCCTGCCTCTCCAGCTCCTGTCCCCACCTCTTAGGCCCAGACTAGACCCCAGATCTAGCTCCCTGGATGGGAATTTGTGGAGACAAGAAGACACAGGCCGCCAGCCAGTGGGCAGCTGCAGCTGCTGCGTGGCTCCATACTTCCTGGCAAGGGCCGAGCTCACCAACTGTCTGGCTAGGTCCTCTGGGCCATATACCAGGAACAACTGCCACCACTTTGGCCCTCTGCGGTACCCATCCCGACGTGGGCCCAGTTCTGCCAGCTGCCTGGCTGGACTCATCCCCCCACCTCCTGTCCACACCAGTCTACCACATCCCCCCCACCCCAGCCCAGTCTCCCACCTTCAGTAGCACAGATCCGGTCTCCTGCTCCTGCCCGCACAGAACAGAGCTTGCTAGCCTGCTGCCCTGCCTCCTGGGTACCACTTAAACCTGTGAAAGCATCTGCAGGACACAGGCAGGATCAAGAGCTGCTCAGCAGTCTTGCCGGGGACAAAGTCTTTCCCCACCCAGCCCCCTGAAGTGAGCTACAAGAAGGTCACAGGGCTGGCGTGATGCCTCCCCTCCCCAGCAGTGTAAAAGAAGTGGCCATCAGAAGCTAGGGATGGCTAAGTAGTCACACCCAAGGGACAGAGAACCAGTGTGTACGAAGGCCCCCATAAACAGCACAGCATCTCTCAAGCCAGAGTTCAAACCAGGGATCAACAGGAGCTTGGAAGACACACTTGCCATGGGGCAGAGTCTGCGGGGCATTACCCAGGGCTAAGTGCACTTTCCATCCTGTCATAGAGATGGAAGGTGGGGCGGGGTTTGGCTCTGTAGATTTAGAACCCGAGGTTGGCTGAGTCAGTGGCCGGACTCTAAGCCTTGGTGCGTGAGCTCATCACTTCCGGCTGTATTCCGCATAGAATCCTTCTGGCCTCAGAAAGGAGGGCAAGGGAGCTGAAGGAGAAGGCTCAGCATGAGAGGACAGCCTCTGCAGTCAGGACCGAGCTCTCTGTGGCCCCTCACTCCTCTCCCTGCCCCTCACCCTCTCAGGTTCCATGTCTGCTTTCACAGCCACAGCCGCACTGCAGTGTCCCTAATAATAACTCCGCAGCTGCCCCTCCCAGCTGGCGGGGGGGAAGAGGCGGCCAGCCCAGCCACCACCCTGCCGCTGACCATGCAGCTCAGCTCTTGGCCTCCCTCAGCCTCCGTCCCCTTCCCGGCCAGCCCCCATCTGCTTCTGCTTTGGTCCTGGCGATGACAGACTGACAGCCTTATGCCATACACTTTCTTAGATGAGACCTTCATCTTTGCTGGGCCTCGGTTTCTTCATCTATAACATGCAGGCACGGGAAGGGGCCCCTGTGCGCCCAGAGTCTGTGCATCTCTGGAGGAAGCCCACCGGACTGACAAGAAGTTAAAACCCTGGCCAAGACGCATCAGGGAGCGCCAGAAATCCTATTTAATAATGAATTCAATAAATCCAAGTAAGACATGCGAACGTTAAGGCAGGATGCTGATTAATGAGCTGGATCATACAGGGAACGATCTGATAACAACTCAGCTAGGCGCTCAGGAGGGTTCTGCTTGCCCTTCACCCAGACACACAAATGCGTGCAGTCGGACGTCCATCCAACTCTCGCCTTTTTTTTCTTTTTTTGCAAGGTACCCATAACTTGGGTAGAATTTGGGCAATTTCTGTACACCCTGCATTTACCAGAGGCCTCTCTTGCAAATAAATCCTATCTCTGCATTAAAGAGAAAAAGTGAGGGTCTTGTCTTGGAAAAACTGAACCCCAGGGAAAAGGACGCACAGGCAAAGGAGCTAAGATCAGGACTTGGGGGTGAGGCTTCCCACCTGCCCTGTTTAGAACCCGAGCTCCCCAAGCTGTCCAGGCTGAAGATGCGGAGCCCAGTGTTGCTATAATGAGCCCCAAGGAAGGCAGGGGCTCGGGGCGGAAGCCTGTCGCATACCTCACAAGTGTAGCCACGGGGCCCTGCAAGTCTAAGCTACAGCACAGCAACGTGCTGCAGGGTGATGAGACAATCAGTCCCCAAGGGATAACTCTGCTGCCCTGAACAGCTGCACCAAGGACAAACACCCTCTGTTTTAAAAGCTGCCCTGGAGAAGAGCAGCTGTTCCTAGGATTATGATAGAACCCTAGAACTGCCAGTGTTCCATCCTGGGTTAAGCCCTACGGGGGCAGAGGCAGGCACAGCCTAGTTCTGGGTAGCAGATGCTGGGGCAACTAAAAGCCCAAAGACGGTTCTAACACGGGCCAAAGTCATGGACGCCAGCGTGAGGGCTGAACTTCAGAAAGGCTGCTGATGCTAACTGGTTACCAACCCCTCAAGGTCATCCCAGACCCAGCACTGTGTTCTCAGGGCCTCCAGATGGTCCCCACCACACAGCTGACCAGATAGCAATCCCTGCCACCTTGGCCTGCACAGGCAGTCCAGGCTAACCCCAAAAGGGTCATATTAGATAAGAAACTGGAGGCGCCAAGCCTAGGTCTCTCTGGCTGCCATCTCCTCCGTCCTCAGTCACAGCCTGGTCAGTCTTCCAAGCACTCACTTTGCCTGTGATCCCGTCCTATGGCCTGGTTACCAGCCACCCAGTGAATCCTCCTGGTATACAGTCAACATTCCAACGTGACATCCCTTCCTCCTAACTCTTGTGCTAACCTGTTGGGGGAGGGGTTCCTCTCAGAAAGCCAAACCTTTATCCTCTGAATACACTAGGTTGGCCCTGAGATACTCTTATTACTTACTGTAGGGTGTGCCCAGGTTCCCAACTTTTTCTTATTCCATCCCCCTGCTGGCTCTCTGTTCCCGCTTCTTCTGCGAGGACCTCTCTACCTGTCCTATGACGACAGCCATCCCTTCTCCTTGTCCTAGGACAGTCTGTGTCCCTTCCTTCTCTCTTTCCCTGTCTGTTTGACTGGTTCAAGCAATCAATGCCTTTAGGCTCTAGAGCCCCTGAATCTCTCATATGGAACCAAGGTGAGACCTGGGTTTGCCTTACAGGAAAAGTCCTAGGCAGATGATCCCTTCCTCACTACCACCTTCCGGTTTCACTTAATCTACCTGCAAAATTAAAACTACATCCTTCGCCTCAAGTGTGGAGTTTATATTCTGAAACTGTCCCAAGGTCCGAGACTGGCCAGACAACAAGACCCACAGATGCGAAGCTCTCCGAGATACGTCTCCCTTTCATACAACACAACACCCCACAGTTAGCAGAGTCATGCAAACACTGCAGCCTGCATAAGACAGGGAGACGTGCCAGAAGAAAAGTAGCAATTCCCAAGGTTCTTCTAGAATGCTTGTAGTCACAAGTCTGACGGGAACTGTCTGTGGACTGCAGCCCCTGTATCCAATTCCTTCCAAGCTCCTCACTGTCACAGCAGGAACTTCACTCTTGTTGCCATGACTGTTGGGCTCCCAGTTCCCTGCCCCTTCGTGTCTATATGTGGCATGTCGTGAACCCTGTCCCTACTTTTCAGATCCCTACCTCCGCTTGTATTCGTCCCGCTCCCGCTTCACTTTGGCCAGCACGTTGTACAGTGCGCGTATCTCAGGGGTGATGGTGTCGATCTGAACGCCAACCCCGTCAGGGTGTACCCACGACAGGCCAGGCCCCTGCACCAGCGTGGGTTCCAGTCCCGGTCCAAGCCGGCGGGCGTGTGAGAAGGACCAGATGGTGCCGGGCATGAAACGGGTCGACGAGGAGAAGGAGGTGGAGGTAGAGGTGGAGGTGGAGGATGATGAGTGGCAGGCCGCAGAGGATGCAAGGGGTCCGGCTGGCGAGCGGGCGGGGGAGCCCAGAACCCGCGCTGACGGGGGGCACACAGCAGCGGGCCGGGAGCTCAGGGGCAGCCCCAGGGGCCGGATCGGGCTGATGAAGCCGGTCTGTACCGCCTGGTCGCGGCGGGCCAGGCCCCGCCTGCCCTGCTTACCCTCCTCCAGAGCCTGCTGCAGCTGCTTCTCCAGCAGCCGATTCCGGCGCTCTAGCTCGTGCACCTTGGCTAGGAAGCAGCGAAATCGGAGGTTCAGGGTCTTGAGTACATTGATGTTGGAGCCCAGGTCGTTGCGGAGAGCCATGGCTGCAGGGGGCGCCGGACCAGGCCCGGGAGGCGAATAGGTAGCGGGACCCGCCGAGGCAAGCGGAGCCGGGGGCAGGTCCCCTCCCCCGGCAAAGTGGTCACCTCCCAGAGGGTCCCCCAGCGGCCCGGGCAAGCCCTGCTGCTCCTGCTGTAGGAGGAAGAGATTAGGACCGAATAACGGATTCATGGCTGCGCCTACTGCTGGGAGATGGAGACCAGTGCAGCAGAGGGAGAGGATAAGAGCCAATGAGGCGCCTGCGGGATACGAGCAACCAATCAGACAGACCGGTAGGAGGGCAGAGGTTATGAGGGCGGGACTAGAGGAAGCCAATGAAGGGCCCTCACCAGAGGTTTAGCCCAGGACCTTTCCGGGTCTGAGTCCGGGCGTGGAGTCAACACTAGAAGGAAGCAGACTAGCACATCCCTAGGGAGCTAGCCACTGCCTAAGATTTCAGCTCTGGTACCTAGTAGGCACCAGCAGCGGAAGATCGTCTTCCCTACATCCCTGCTGCCTTCTTCTCCCCAGTACCCTAGATATGATTCTTTGGCTTTTCCCCTGGGAGACCAAGAAATACAAGCAGCCTATCATTGACCTACATAGACCTATGATTCAAGTAATGCCCAGCTGTTTCCCTCTCAAGAGACTCCCAGACCCACAAGCTGCCAATACCCAGCATCTTAAAAAACACAACAGTGACTAGTGGTGAAAATATGTATATTAAATTTCATATGTATGCACAGTGGGGAGGTCATCACTGCAGAAGGATGTAAGAGTTCCAACCCAGGGACAATGTGAGTCTGGTTTGCAAGTCCATCTAAGACAACAGTGGCTGGCTGCTGCCCTTTGTCACGGATTTCCTCCTTTTTGCTGGTGGGGGCCTGGTGGAACTGTGGGGAGACCCAGTGGGGACTGAGGGTCCCTTGGGGGCACCATCCTCTTTTAGGGAAGCAGCTCTCTTGACAGGCTGTCCTGGTAACTGTTGCTTTCCTTTTTCAATCGTTTTGGTTTTCCCAAGGGATTGACTGCAGTCGTTAAGCCTTGGGGCTGTGCAAATCTCAGAGGGTGGCGGCACAGCAGGTGAGTCCACGCCATTGGGAGGGGCTTTGTGCTTTGAGAGAGCAGCTTCCTTGGAGGACTTTGGTTTAGGTCCTCTTCGCTTTAGTTTCCTGATCACTCCAGCTTTTCCATCAGGCTGGCTACTCTCCTGGGGCCTGGCAGACACTTGGGCTTTTGGGACAGAAGGGACAGTGGATTTTGAGCTTGGCCCTTTGGAGGTGCCATTCATCTTCTGGAAGGGCTTTCTGGAATGCTGCTGTCTCCCCAGCTGCTGTCTGGCCTTTGCCGCCCCAGCAGCTCTCTTGGCTGGCTGCCTGCTGTTCTCAGGTGGGGGGACTTGACCCTTCAGCTCAGGCTCCGTAGGGGCAGCTGCTGCTCTATTTCCTGAGGTGAAAATTAGAGACGGTTTGATCATTAAGAAACAAGGAGATTGTTGGGTGGTGGTGGCAGTGCACGCCTTTAATCCCAGCACTTGGGAAGCAGAGGCAGGTGGATCCCAGGGGTTCTTGTTGCAGACAGTTTAACTTCAAAAAAAGAAAGAAGGAAGAAAGGAAAGAGTAAAGTGAGGTGTGTGAGTGTGTGTGTGTATGGCAGGGGTTGTGAAGTGCTATTCTTAGGCACTCCCGGCAAGTGATTGCTGCTGGAGTCCAGCTCCAGGAGATGGTCTCATACCCATCCATA
Organism: Ondatra zibethicus; assembly: GCA_004026605.1. NCBI lineage: Eukaryota > Metazoa > Chordata > Mammalia > Rodentia > Cricetidae > Ondatra > Ondatra zibethicus. The sequence continues at coordinate 150,398 of PVIU01002562.1, read as the reverse complement.
TATAGTCAACACTAAATGGACTCAAGGGAGAGAAGGTGGTGGGGAAGGAATTAAAGACTTGATCTAAAACACATTATACGAATGAACAAATATTTTAAAAATAGTCTTTTTAAAAGTAGGGGTGGGCCCAGCAGGTAAAAGCACCTGCTGGCAAGCCTGCGTTGGGTCAGGAGCCACACAGTGGAAAACAGAACTCCCAGAAGTCATTCTGACCTCCATAAGGATTCTGTGGCATGCACATGCCCACACATCCACATACAAAATAAATAAAACATAAGTAAGTAAGGTGGAGAACAGAGGCCAGGAGCTGAAGTGAGCTCTAGCTTCCCCACATGCTCAGGAGCACACCTCCACACACATGCATCACACTGTGCACACCTCCACACACATGCATCACACTGTGCACACCACATACACATGCATCACACTGTGAACACCTCCACCACACATGCATCACACTGTGCACACCTCCACACACATGCACTAAGAAAAGACAGGAAGAGCAAAGGAGATGACAGGAAGAGCAGAGCGAATTAATTACCTGTGTGGGGCTGGGGAACAGAATTGGAAAACTTCTTGAACTTGGCAATAAAAAAACCATCCATGTTGTGAGTGTGAGGGTAGAAGCGTCGGGTAGAACGCAGAGTAGGGTGAAAGCGCCTTTCTCGAAAGCGGGTAAAACCTTCCTGGCCAAAGTCCAGGCCAGTGGGCACCAGTCGCACATTCCTCTTTTTCAAGGCATAGTCTACCACCCACTCGTTCTCCTCCACCTGGATGAGAAGACAGAGCAGAAGGAGTGGAGTAGGGTCTCTCAGAGTCAGACAGCCTCCCTCCCCCCAGTCTCCGCTAATCTGCCCCCACAGAGATCTCACCGTAACAGAACAGGTACAGTAGACCAGGTAGCCCCCGGTCTTGGAGGCAGCATTGACAGAGTCAATAGCACTGAGCAGCAGTTCCTTCTGAAGGTGGGCACAGCGTAGGACATCCTTCTCATCCTGCCCAAGAGAACCAGGAGTGGAGACTTCATACAACAGCCTGAGGGAGGGACCTGCTGCCTACGGGTGCTCTCTGACTTCAACACCCCAGCCCACAAGATCAGCCAAGGCCTCCCAGCTGATCCCACCACCAGGCCCCTCACCTTGTTCGTCTTCACTGCAGGGTCCTTAGAGATGACTCCTGTGCCACTGCAAGGAGCATCCAGCAGCACTCGGTCAAAGCCCCCCACCACCTGGGAAAAGGAAAGGTCAACCCGATGCTTGCTGAAACCGGCACTACTAACGTCCTAAGAACAGTGCTAAAACACAGCAATGTCACCAAGGGCAATGTAACCCGAAGCCTCAGGAAAGACTAGAGGCCCACCTTGGGGAACTGGCGCCCATCGTAGTGGCTGATAATGGTGTTGGTGACTCCCAAGCGATGCAGATTGCCCACAACACTCTTCAGTCGCTCAGCACTGACATCATTGGCAAGGATCACTCCAGTGTTCTTCATCAGCTGAGCTGTGGGCAGAAAAAGGGGAGCACTAGGGCTCAGCAGCAGCTCCTCTGCCTCACACTTGCTACCCACCCTCCAGCACAGAGCCTGCAGGCCAACTCCCCTCTGCTTATCCAGCCTGTCTCGTGGGGACCACACCCACCCACAGGGCTTCTACTTTTGCTGACCAGCTTTCTGGCCCTACATACAAAAATTACTTTTATTTCTTTCCTTTTCTGAGTAAGGTTCTTATATAGCCACGGCCTGCCTTGACCGTCTTGTGTTCTTGGAGTACAGGATCACAGACTTACAGTACCACACCCAGCTCAGAGTGCCAAGGGCTTCTACAGGCATTATGTTGATCATTTAAAGCCAACCATGGTAAGAGACGATGTAACCAAAATTACTATCCAAGTCAGCCAAGGTCAGCTAAAGGGTTAAAAAAGAGCTGCTGAAGAGCTGAATCCGGAGCCTAAATCCCAGAAAATGCCCTTCCCTTTCTGCTAGATGCAAGCATACCATGTTGGATCAATCAGCTTCAGAGTCATCAACCTATATTCTTTCTAAAGCGCAGTCAGATGACACCCACCCAGCCTGCCCTTTTCATACCTATGTAGCTGGTCTTCCCTCCAGGAGCACAACACATGTCTAAGATCCGCTCATGCTCCTGAGGTGCCAGGGCCATGACAGGTAACATGCTTGAGGCCCCCTGCAGCATATAGTGCCCAGCCAGATACTCAGGAGTAGCGCCTGTGAACGAGGACCACTGTGTGATATGCTGGCACAGGGATGCAGCGCAAGGGCTACTGGCTGGGGACACTTACCAATAGGCACTGAAGAATCATAGACTACAAGTCCAGACTTTGACCACTTTCCCAAGGGATCCAGATTAACTCCACGATTGATTAGAGCCTGAAAAAAAGGACAAAGATGTCAAAACCACATATTCTACCCCAAAACAGTCAGGCATGAGAACCTGTCCACGCAGGTCCATGTCACTGCAATGCCAAGCATGTCATACTCAACAATCATACTCAACAAGCATACAACAATCAGCAGTCTCTCTCCTCAGACCATCCACGTGCCTTATAAAGGCTGAACAAAGAAAGAGACAACTGCTGAGCTATTCTAGTCCTTGGCCTTCAAGTCCCTTTGTTTTGAGACAGGGTATTGCGATGTAGCCTGAGCTATCCTGCCTCAGCCTCGCAAGGGCTGGCATTACAGGTGTAAACTACCAGATCTAGCCACACAGCCCAGTTGGTGATTGCTGTGGAATAATTCTTCTGTACACTGAAAATTTGTTGCTGTGATTGGTTTAATAAAGCAGCTGACCAGCCAATAGTTGAACAGGATAAAGTTAGGCAGGAAAGGCATTGAGAATGCTGGGAAGAATGGCGGAGTCTAAAGAGGCTTAAGCAGGAGGGAGAAGCAAGATGGACATGCTGTACTGAGAAAAGGTACCAAGCCATGTGGCAAAGCATAGGTAAGAACTATGGGTTAATTTAAATGTAAGAGTTAGCTAGTAATATTAAGCGTCCGTATTTATTTGAGAGCTGCTGGCAGGACAGAAACTTCTGCCTACAGGGGACTGTAGCTAGGGCTTGTGACTGCTAAAGCAGAGTGCTCTAGCACCAAGCCACATCCTCAACCCCTCTGCCCCACTCTAATTTTTTAACCCCATGTTTCTAACTCAGTCAAGCACATTCCAAATAAGCAGACTACCATCTTCTGTTAAATAACCCAACAACTACAGTATGCGTTACTGGAGAGATGGCTCGGCAACCATGCTGTTGAAGAGGATCAGGATTCAATCCCAGCATCTACATGGTAGCTCACACCAACATTCCATAACTCACATGGTGCACGTTCATAAATAAAGCACAAGATAAATCTTCAAAACGAATAAGCAGTATACAGGTAACACTGATTCTGGAAGATTAAAACTGTGTATGTTTGTGTTTTACTGGGGGCTTCTTGGTGGCCTCCTCCATCCCTTAGAAGGCAGCAGTTCATCCTGATGCAGATGTCTCAGCCCAGTCACAGGGAGCAGAGGTGGCAAAGACAAGGCCCCGCTCTACAGTGGCCTAGGCCCTTAGACCAGACAGAGAGTAGGTTCTCCTAGCTCACCTGCTGGGGCCATGTTTATAACAAGACATACTTAGGTTTGAAGACCCCACCCAGCTAGGACTGGGCAAAGTGAGCAAAAGCTGGTCCAGTCCTGAATTAAACGACACTGACTTCTCACCTGAGCAAGGTCTCTGCGACGAGTTTTCAAGGTGTTGGTCCGAAGGGTGATTGGCCGGGGCACCTCATTAGCTTCTAAGAACTCTATCAACTGCAATGGAGACAGTGTATGGGGACTGAGTCAAGAGAGCCATGGAGCGCAGAGTTGGGAGCAGGGTCCTAGATGCCTCCACACCTGTACAAAGGTGAGAAAAGCAGAAGGAAGAGACTGGCAGGAGGGTACCTCAGACAGAGGGAAGATCTCCATGAGTTTGCCCAGCAGGAAGTCTCCATATGAATAGTAAGTGGCCAGATCCTTCTGAAGCTGATTCAGATACTCAGATCGAGACCGTCCTTCTTCCCGCTGAGCCCCAAAATTACGAAGCACCTCCACTATATCCTGGATCCGTTTGTGAACTCCTTGCAGGTCTGGAGCCTGGACATGTGGGACCATTAAGGAAATGTTGCCTCAAGTCATAGGTCTAAGAAACCCTCTTCTGGGGCCTTCCTCCAACCCTCACTCTGCACTCCAAGGATATCCTGCTCCACTTCCCCAGCAGGGGGCAGCACAAAGGCTTCCTCATCCTCCACGTTGATCTGCAAATCCCCCTCTGCTTTGCCAGCCTTTGGGGGACTGGACTCAGGGGGAACATCATCATCTTCCTCTTCATCTGTCTCCTCTTCACTCCACTGACCCCTAGAAACAAGCCGGGAACAGAGGTTCAAGCCAAAACAGATACCCTCCTTCCTCAAATCTCTTCCACCCAGCTGCTGCCAAACTCACCCAGCAGCAGCTTCCCGGGCCTTCTGCTTCAGAGCGGCTCTTTCGATGGGCAGCAACTGCACAGAGAGAAGGACTAAGGCGAAGGCTCCCTTGTTATCCTGCCTCATTCGTCCTTCCCATAAATCTAACACTCTCTCAGAAGCAAACAGAGAAGCTAAGGACACGAGTAAGATCTGACACAGAAACTATGTTACATGTATTTTCAAAACAGGGTTTCTCTGTGGAACAGCTCTGGTTGTCCTGGAACTCACTTTGTAGACCAGGCCTAGTCTGGTCACAGAGATCTGCCTGCCTCTATCTCCTGAGTGCTGGGACTAAAGGCGTGCACCACCACCACCCGGCTCTTAAATTTTTAATTTTAGGGTTTTACTTTTTTTGTTGTTGTTGTTTTCTGAGACAGGGTTTCTCTGTAGCTTTGGAGCCTGTCCTAGAACTAGCTCTGTAGACCAGGCTGGTCTCGAACTCACAGAGATCCATCTGCTTCTGCCTCCCACGTCCTGAGATTAAAGGCGTGCGCCACCACCACTCAGCTGGATTTTACTCTTAAATGTTTTATTGATTTTTTAAAGAATGTATGGGGCTGGGCGGTGGTGGCACTCGAGAGGCAGAGGCAGGTGGATCTCTGAGTTTGAGGCAAGCCTGGTTTACAAAGCAAATTCCAAGATAGGTTCCAAAGCTATGCAGAGAAACTCGGTCTCAAAAAAGAGTATGGGTATTATGGGTGTTTTGCCTAAATGTCCATGCAGTAAGAAGCCCTTGGAGATCAGGAGAGTTAATTCCCTTGATATGGAATGACAAGGCAGTTGTGAGCCACCATTAGGATGCTGGGAACCAAATCCAGGTCCTCTACAAAAACAGCCAGGGCTCTTAACTCCGGGTCCTTTATTTTTTAAATTTTGTATGTTTTGCCTGTTTATCTATGTACATTACATGCATGTAGTGCCCATGGAGACACTGGAACACAGAGAGAGCTGTAGTTAGAGATGGTTTTGAGCAGCCATGTGGGCAGTGGAGTCAGACCTGGGTCAGCTGTAAGAGCAACAAGTGCAGGGTCACTGAGCTTGTTCCAGCTCCAGGCACTGGTTTGGTTGGTTTTGTTTTATATAGTCTCATTCTGTTGCCCAGGCTGGCCTCAAATTCACAGCAATTCTCCTGCTTCAGTCTCCTAAGTGTGGGGATTACCATGCTTGGCTCCTTATTTCTTTTGACTGACTATGGGGTGGGGGGGCAGCTGAAGACAGACAAGGTCATGTACACTTATACCCACCCCGGCATTCAGGAAGCTGAGGCCAGAGCATGGAGAGTTTAGACCCAGCCTAAGACACAACAAAAGGAAAAACCTCGTGCATAGAGAAAACCCATGTTCTTGGGCCTTGCTCTCACAGTTTCTTCTTGAATTATTCTACACTTTACTCTATTACTTTGCACATAATTCGAATCACATTTCATTTCCAAGTGTTTCTTTCTTTCTTTTTTGTTTCTTGAGGCAGGAGGATTTCTGTGTAGTGCACCCTAGCTGTCCTGGAACTAGCTCTGTAGTAGATCAAGTTGGCCTTGAACTCAGGAGATCCGCCTGCCTCTCCCTCTTCAGTACTGGGATTAAAGGCGTGCACTACCCATGCCTAGCTAAGATTTTATTTTACTTTAAACTACCTGTGTACGAGCATCTACATGAGAGCACACGCACTTGAGTGCAGATGCCCAGGGGCCATGAGAGGGCCTTGGAGCTCTGGACCGAAGAGTGTAGGCAGCTGTGATCAGTTCAACAAGTGCTAGGAACTAAACCTAGGTCCTCTGCAAGGACTCTTAGCCACTGAGCCATCTACCAAGTTATAGATGGAGGCCAGACATGCTTTTAATCTTAACGTGTGAGAGGCAGGCCAAGTCTACATAGTGAGACCCTATCTCTAGTAAATACTTTAACAGACATGACACCCAATGTTAATTCATCATGTGCATGAGCTATGACCCATTTATATGGCAGACGTTTCCAGTGTTTGGCGTTTATGATGCTCTCTGCTGAGGGCAGTGCTGTACACTATACATGTTTAGATAACTGAAGCTTCTAAATAAACACTCACATCCATCTCATAACTGTCATGAGATCCAACGCCCTCTTTCTGGTGTGCAGATGTACATGTCGACAAGAACATATATACATAAAATAAATAAATCTTAAAAAAAAAAAACACAAAAACAAGCATTCAAGCTGGGTGGTGGTGGCACACCTTTAATCTCAGCACTTGGGAGGCAGGCGGATCTCTGAGTTCAAGGCCAGTGTGGTCTACAGAGTCAGCAGAGACCACTCAGAGAAACCCTACCTCAAAAAACCAAAAGAACATTCAAGGAGAGCAGGATAGCATTCATCCCCAAATTAAATAAACAGACACAAATTAAATAAGTAAATAAAAAGGGCCAGTGAGTGAACTCAGTGGAGCTGAAAAGCTGTTCTCTGACTGCACATGCGTGCTTTGGTGTGTATATACGTCTGCACTCACACACTCACAAGTAGATAAAATTTAAAAAGTACTTAGGATCAGCTGGCAAAAGCACTTGCTGCCAAGCCTGGCAACTTCAGTTCAATCCCTGGGACCCAAATGGTGGAAGGAGAGAACAGACCCCCAAATTATTCCCCAACCTCCACATTCACAGTATGTATGCACATACACACTAAATGTCTAAAAAACTTCAAATGTGTGCATGTATTTACACTCATCAGGATATCCAAGTATCTACCTTCTTATGTCTTTATCTGCCAAGACCTCTCTCTCATTTTGCCTTTAATCCCATCATTCAGAAAGCAGAGGCAGGTGGATCTCTGAGTTAAGGGGCCAGCCTGTACTACGTAGTAAGACCCCGTCTCAAACAAACAAAAAGATCTACCTGAGAACACACAGAAGTGATTCTCACCTTGCCCTCTTCATCCTCCGAGTCAGAGTCCGCTCCATAGTCATCCACCATATCAGCATCACTGTCCTCAGAGCCCCAGAGGTCCCCCTGGTTTGCCACAGCTTCTTCCTCAGAGTCTTCCTCCTTATCCCCATCACTGTTATGGGTTGGTGCTGGGCGCTTCTTACCTCGAGCCTGAACTGCTCCTGAGAACAGTTAAGGGTTTGACAAATCCGGAGCAGATGGCCACCACACTCCCTGTCCTTTATAGCCCTAAGAATGACCTTTGGGGGCTGGAGAGATGGCTTAACAGTTAAGAGAACAAACTAATCTTGCCACGGACCCGAATTCAGTTCCCAGAAACCACACGTGACAATTCACCATGACCTGCCATCTCCATCTCCAGTAGAATCAGCATCATGTGCACACCATTCATAATTAACAAATAACAGAAATAGAAATAGGGCTGGAGAGAAGGCTCAGCAGTTAAGAGCAGCTGTTGCTCTCGCAAAGGACCCATGTTTGGTTCCTAGCACTCACATGGTGGTTCACAACTACTATAATCCTAGGTTCTGGGGGATCTGATACCTTCTCCTGACCTCCATGCGCATCAGGATACATGCGATAACACTTATACATGCAGGCAAAACACGCATACACGTAAAATAAACTGAGACAGTTTTTTTTTAAATAAGTAAGATAAAAAACAATCTTAACCAGGCATAGCAACACACACCTTTAATCCCAGTACTAGGGAGGCAGAGGCACAGGATCTTTGTGAGTTCGAGGCCAGCCTGGTCTACAGAATGAGTCCAAGGACAGTAAAGGCTACAAAAGGAGATTCTGTCTCAAACAAACAAAAATAGATTTTATACTTAAAAAAAAAAAAAAAGCTTTTTATTCTTCCTTCCATTCTAGAAATTCTAGCCTATCTAGGGCCCAAAAGGTTCTTCACACAGCAACTTCACTAACCTTTTGATAGCTCTCCAGGCAACGTTTCGATTCTAGGAGACTTATTTGGCTTAGGGACTTCAACAGACTTGGACCGCCTCTTGGCTGCCCTGAAGATACAGAAGGTGAAGACACGGGAACACGCCTCTAGGTTCCGCTACCTCCCACTTTAACAAGGAAACATGGCAACGCACAACTGGCCCTCTTCATCCATGTACCAAGCAGCTCCAATTTCTGCTAAGCCTGGGCATCCACACTCACCTCTTCCGAGCACGACTGGACAGCCTCTTGAAATTCTCATCACCAGCTGTTAAAAAGAAGCAGATTAGGAGTTTAGGGGAAACACACAAAATGGAAGCACAAACGTAACTAGGAAGAGAGCTGCTACACTAACTAATGTGTAACAGAGAATTAGTGATGTGGCTCAGTGGTAGAGTGTGTGCTTGGCATGTACAGGCCCTGGGGTTCACCCACAGCATAGAAAAGAAAGACATAGGGTTACAAAGTATAGTCAGTGCGCAACACTCTGTAACACTTTACTAGGAGTTAAGGAGAGATATGGAGGCAGGGCTGATGGGACAGCTTGTGCCAAGAATGGGAAAAGCCCTGGGTTCCATTCCATAGCCTCCACTAAAGGGGGGGGATGACAAAAGGCGTAGAGGCGATGAAGCAATTATCTACCTGACTGTTCAGCAACCAAATCAAACCAAAAGGGACATTCTGATGACAGCAGAACCTCAAAACCTTTTCTCTGGCCTTTCCTTTATTCTCAGCTCATTCAGTTATCAACTAGAGTTTTGCTGTTATTTTTTTTTTATATATACTTTACAAGAAATTGCAGCCCGTTCCACTGTGTGTAAAACACCCAACTCCTCAGCATCCATTTCCTAACGAAGCCTCTCTCCCAGAACTCTAAGATCTAAGAAGTGATACCATGTGTCCATAGAGTTGAGGATCTCTTTCATGGGGCTGTGACTGGACAATACTTCAATAAACTGTACCTTCCATTCAAAAGCGAACACCAGCTCCCTAGGCAGTCTTCTCCCAAGCAGTGTTTCACTACACAGGACTCAGACCTCTGCTTTCATCCCTTCTTCCAGACAATTCATGACTGGCCTGTCCCGTTCCCAACTCCTGCTTGCTAAAACCAGGCTCGGCAAAACCTTTCTAAATTCTTCATGAGAGCCCCCTTTCTGGAAACGGAGAACCGCACCTCTCCTCGCACACCCGGGTACCCGTGCCCCAGTGGCATCTACCCTACCTTCCAAGACGGATGACTTCTGTCCTAACAACTCACATCTACGCAGCAGGTGAAGGCGGACGGGCAAACGGGTAGAGGTTATGATACAAAATGGAACAAGGGCTGGGCGGGGTCAGGGAGCTACGACCCTTACCTGCAGGCAAGAACCTGACCAGTTCGGTCTCTGCACCCTTCTGTTTCCGGGCTTTTCGGCCAGGCCCACGCTTCTCCTTCTTGGTAGGGTCCAATTTACGCCCCATGGTGCTAAAGCAAAGAAAAACGGGGGAAGGCGGCGTTGTGGCTACTGTAAAGGGAACGCAGGCCATAGGCTCGGCGATATTACCCGGAAAGGAGACCCGCCCGGCCCAGAGCCATGCTCGCGACCCCTGATGGGCCCCCTAGAGCACTCCCACCAGACCCTGGCACCGCGCCCCTCTCGGCGGGCCCAGGTCGAAACACTGTTCCGGGATCCCGCACAAGCACCTGAAGACTCAGCCTGGCTAACCTTGCTCCCGTAGACCAGCGGCTCCAGCCAAGGCCCGCTCCACGTGCACTCGGGGAAGACCTTCCAGACAGCGAGCCGACAAAGTGTACTGCGCACGCGCAAAGGTCCTCCGGACAGCGCCCCGCCTTTTCCGGCCCGGGCGCCGGAACGGACCTAGTTCAGGAACACACGCGTCACCGGCTCCGGCGGTTCAGGGAGGGAAACTTGCGGCGTCGGGCTCCTGCCACTCGGCCCTCCCGCCGACGTCGGCTTCCCTCCGCGGGTTCCAGCTTAGGACGCCCGAGGCCGCCAGGCTTCTATCTAGAACCACAGCACGACCCTCGCCCTGGCATCCTGCAAATTGCCTTAGATCTCAGGATCGCGAGGTTCCACGTCTACGCCCTCCTGTTCCCAGGTTTTGATTAGAACCGCTTTCCTTATGGAAGCTAATCTTCCCCTCTTTATTTAGCATCGCCAGAAATACGTACTCGGTCTTCCTTCAAAGCAGTACTAGAGTTAAGAACTTTCCAGGCTGCTAAGCCTGACAACCAGATTTCATTACAGGACACACTCTTATTGTGGACGTCGGGAAACAACTTCTTCAAATTGTCCTTTGACCTCCACGTGTACAGTAGTCCTCCCCACAAATGTAATACAAAAAAAAAATTACGAACTACAAGCTGGGTGTGGTGGTGCACTCCTTTAACGTTAACCCAGTTCTCTGGAAGCAGAATTTAAGGGCAGCCTCAAACTCACACCTCCTTAATGCCCACTTTCAAGAGGCAGAGACAGGCAGTTCTTAGTTCAATGCCAGCCTATCCGAAGGAAAAAAAAAAAAGGCAGGAGGTGGTGGCTCACATCCACTCGGCACTCGGGAGGCAGAGGCAGGCGGATCTCTGAGTTCGAAGCTACAGAGTGAGTTCCAGGATAGGCTCAAAAGCTACAGAGAAACCCTGCCTCAAAAAACAAACATAAAATGTGTGTGCATGTGTGTATTATAACGTTCCCATATAGAATGCTTGTTTAGCACTTAGGTGATCATACTGGCCTTATTTCACAACTACCAGGCAGGTAACTATTTCACGGAGGACTCTGCAGGATTGCATCTGCTCCAGGTTAGGGGCTACAAAGATATGGTACAGCAGCCTCTTGTTCTCTACACCAGTAGCACCTGGCACCCACACTCACCCACACTGAACCAGATCACTAAAATACAAGGAAACTTTTATTTTCAATTCTCATCAAGAAATTTGTTGTGGTTTTTTATGCTTTTGGTTCTTTTCCTTTTTTTTTTTTTCAACTTTATTTTAGCCGCTCAGTGGCTGGAGCCGCTGGGTTCCTGGTATTAAAAAGATGCCAACAGAGGTAGCTGTGTCTCGCCCAGGGGCCCGGCCCACTCTGAATACCCCCCAAAAGGAGAAAACACAAAGTAAACCAACAAAATAATAAAACCAAAAAGAGGAAGAAATTCAGATCATTTTCTTCAAGCCTGGCAGAACCCACAACAGTTTGTAACAGGCGCGCGGTGGGGAGAAGCCAGGGTCCAAAAGGCAGCCAGCCTGCAGCTCCTTGCACACGGCGCCGCGCTACTGCTGCTTGTCTCTCCAGCAGGAAGGGCACCATTGCCCCTCACTCCCTCCCTGCCCCTAGTGCACAGGGCTGTTCCTTTACAACTCAGAAGATGGGCAGAAGGAAGGCAAGGATCTCTCCGGCCCCCCAGGGGGCAGCCGGGACAAGAGAAAGTGAGGAAGGTCACTGCTCAGTGGTGGAGGTGGGATCTTAGCTGGGTCTTCACTGCTGTTGGGCTACCTAGAGGGATAAACAGCCAAGAGTCAGAACACAGAGCCGAGGTAGGAAAGCCAAGGATACAAGCAAAGTACAAATCCCAACAGCTCTGTGGGAAGACCTGCAACTAAAAAACTGGTCCCACCTGCTGTGGGGGAGGTTCTGGTGCCCTGTTTGCCAGCCGGCTGAGAATGTTCCGTTCTGACATCTGTAACCTCACAGCAACTGGGGGGATTCGGGCAATGGTAGCTGGGAGTCGAGTCACATCGGCTTTCATGTCACTCAACAATTCTTCCAGCTGTTTCAGGACTGCAGAGGGAAAAAAGAGGAGGTTGTGAGCTGTGGTCGTCAAGGGCACAGTTCTAAGGATGGGCTGCTCATCAGCATATACCAGGATATGCTATTGCCTCTTGACACTCACTTAACCGGCCTGGCCCAGACCCCTATTCCTCATATTCTAGTTCCAATTGGCTTTTGTTGCCCAGGCTACGCCTGGAACTTCTGAGCTCAGGTGAGATTCCTGCTTTGTCTCCTAAGTACCTGGGACTCCAAGCATAAGCCACCACAGTTGGCTGATTCTGATCTTAAAGCCACCAAACCGTTTAGCTCATCCTTTCTATTGTCTCCATGTTTTTTTTTTTTTAAAGGTTTGCCTCAAACTCACTGTAGCCAAGCATGACCATGATTTCCTCATCCTCTGGCCTCTGCCTCTCTGTACTGGGATGACAGGCGGATGCCAACACAGGGCTTTATTTCTTACAGCTTCCCTTCTCAGTTATCAAGGATCAAACCAAGTGCTAACGCCTATGATCTCCTCTTTTACATGCGTGCTTTTCTACTTTCTGGATGTCTGCTACTATCTTTATGACACCATCCGTTCATCATTTTACCCTCTACCCCTCATAATGTTTTACTGTAATTGGAAACAATATCAAAAGGGGTCTAGAATTTGAAGGGATCTAAAAATCACCTGAAGTCACCTCTAAAATATCCCAGATGACACTATTATTCTCAAGAACCTGAATATACTAAGAGTTCAAAGACCAAACTGTTATCCTTGATTGCCTCAAAAGTAAAGATCCTCAGTAAGAAATTATGGATGTTGGGGACGGGATAGTGGAGAGGGAGGCTGAAGGAGCAGGAGGCAGGGGAGCCACTGGCGACCTTTGTGTAAGACTGCATTGGCTGGCTTATTTCCTGCCATTGACTCCTTGGAGAGGTGCTGGTGACTTTCTGCCAAACACTCCACCTCAGCAAAACGAGTGTTAAGGGCCATAGATGGGTGAGAGGGGTCTTCTGACATGTTCAGGTAAGCTGCTCTTCGAAGCTGCTCCTCGATCACCAAGGCTTGCTCCAAGAGCTGCATGGGAGGGAAAAAAAGAGGGTTGGACTAATTGCCACTTTCTCACTGATGGGCCCCTCAGGTGAACAACAGCCAGTAAGGAACTTCTGGCTCCTCATCACTACCCCTTCCCCACGTGGATCACAGTACACCATCTCCTTCCCATTTAGAGGGTCACACTTTTACAATTCCTTATTCTTTATATCCTCATAGAGAAATAATAAAAACTCAACTTAGGCCAGGCGGTGGTGGCGCACGCCTTTAATCCCAGCATTAGAGGCAGAGGCAGGCGGATCTCTGTGAGTTCGAGACCAGCCTGGTCTACAGAGCTAGTTCCAGGACAGGCTCCAAAGACACAGAGTAACCCTGTCTTGAAAAACCAAAAACACCTCAACTTAGAAAAATAAAGCTGGGTGGTACTGGCACATGTATTCAAAAGGCAGAGGCAGGTGGATCTCTGTGAGTTTGAGGCCAGCCTCATCTACAGAGTGAGTTCCAGGACAACCAGGGCTGTTGGACAGAGAAACCCTGTCATGAAAAATCAAAAACCAAAAAAGAAAATAACAAAAAATAAAACCATAGGTAATTCCTCCACTAGAGAAAATGTTTACCTTTTGAGAATTTTCTTCCAAAATCTATGTATACATCTTTTACACAATTAAGTCATATATTCATGACCTTGCACATTTAAGTTATATACCATTAAGTTATATACTTCCTTTGCTCTTCAAAACCATAGGATGACTAGTTTCACTTTGAATTTTTTGTTGCTGTTGTTTGACAATGGGTGGTGGTGGCATAAATCCTTTAATCCCAGCAATTGGGAAACAGAGGCAAATGGATCTTTGTGAGTTCAAGGCTAGCCTGCTCTGCAGAGCTAGTTAGAAGGCAGACAAGACTATAGAGAAACCCTGCCTCAAAAAAACAAAAAAATGTTTGTTCTCTGACAGGGTTTCAGGTAGACTAGGGTAGCCTTAAACTCACTATTATAGGCACTTTAACAGAAAAGTTTTGCTAACCTCACAATAAATCACAAAGTCCAGAAACCCTTTGATGTTGTTTTCTTCCCTTTAACCTTCACATGTTCACAGTCAGCATCACAGGTCAAGCTCTTAATATCTCATAACTATATAATTATAACCTTGTCAATGTTTTCATTTCCCTTGGTCCTATCAAAAAACCTTCAATGGTTGCCTATGAACTAGAGAAATAAAATCCATACTGTTTCTGGTACCAAGACCCACTGGCCTTCTGGTACAATGCCTACTAGCCTCTAACTCCTAACCTCTTTCAAACCTACCTCCTACCACTACTCAACACAAATCTTTCTCTATAGGTCCCTCTGCTCCTACCCAATAATCTCTATTATATTTATCAAAACTTTTAAAGTCATTCATGAGCTATCTCCCCAACTGCCCTACAGAACTTCCTTAGGGCATTAAGTAGCCTCTTCCCCTTAACACACAATGTCATCTATGTGAAACTAAATGCTGGAAAAACAAACACATTGCTTATCTCTTCTCATGTCTCTGTGCAACTCATTGCTTAGGATATAACACCTAAAGGCATATAATTATTAGTATAAATTTTCTTTCTTTCAAGATTAATTTATCACATATACGGTGTTCTGCATACAGGAATTCCTGCATGCCAGAAGAGGGCACTAGATCTCATTATATGGTTGTGAGCCACCCTGTGGTTGCTGGGAATTGAACTCAGGACCTCTTAAGCCCTGAACCACCTCTCCAGGCCTAATATACATTTTCTTTTCCCCCAAATACACTCAACTGAAGAGAACTGCATCTTATTTCCAAGGTATCCTATTTGATATCTACATACAAGATATACTCAATAAATATCTGCTGAATATTGAATGAGGCTGTTTTAGTGGAATATTGAAAACAGGGTTCACTCTATATCTTCTCTTTGCACTCAGCTTTTCGTTTGTCCATACAGAAAAAAGAGACCCTAGCCTACCCACAGCCCTACTTCCTCAGGGATCCAATTCAATCTCTTCCTAACTTTGCTGAACCCCCAAACCTACAGAATTCGGCACCAAACACACTGAACTCGTCTGTGTCACTCATTAGGCACAGCTACAACTCCTGTACAAATCAATAACTTCAACTCTGTATATGCCTCTTTTGTTGTTTTTTGTTTGAGGCAGGGTCTGTGTAACATTGGTTGGCCTGGATAAAGCTCGCTATGTAGACTAGGTTGTCATCAAACTCACAGAGACCGGCATGTCTCACTCAGCCCTCCAAGTCTATATATCTTGATCCCCGTGTCGTGTCACTTGGAAGCAAAGTCGTGACTACAAAAAGACAAACTACAGGGCTGGGAAGACGACTAGGTTAAAAGCACTGGCTGCTCCTGGGACTTATAGTGCAGTTACCGGCAAGCACAGGGTGGTCACAGCCTTCTGTCAATCCCAGGGGATTTGATGCCCTCTTCTGACCTCTGTAGGCATCAGGCACAGAAATAGTACACAAACATATGTGCAGACAAAACATGTATACACATAACATAAAAATAAGTATCTTGGGGTGGAGGTGACGCAAGTGGCTGAATGAATGGACCTTACAGAACCTTCAGTCTCATTTGTCCCATCCTGCTCACCTTGAATCTTCGAGCTAGAAATTTATTCTTGATCTCTAGAAAATTGCCACGGTTCATTTCACCCTTGAAAGGCTCATTGAGGATGGCATACCGTGGGTCATTCTGGATATCCTGCCATCGGGCATAGCCATGGCTAGTGGAAAAGTGCTCAGGAAAAACAAAGGAAATAAGAGCCTCAAGCTAAAGCCTTAAGATCCCTGCACCTAGACACAGTTTTGACTCAGGCAAGGATACTTTATAATGCCAGCTAGCAGCCAGTAGTCATGCCGGCGGTGCCAGATCTCATAGGTCTTCTTAGTGACTGTGGCTGCACGCTCCTCATTCTGCCAAAGCGAGTGCAACTCTGAGAAGGAATTGAGAGGAAGGTTAGAGAGTGGAGAAGGCGGCAAACACCCGTGAGAGTTAAAACCACTGAGGTGTGTAGGAAAGGTGGAGCGCACTATAGTCAGTATATGGACTGACTATAAGTCCCAGGGCAGCATAGTGAGACCCTGTTCCAAAAAACCCAAAGACAAAAGCAAGCAAGCAAACAAACAAACAAACCATAAACAGTTATTCTTGTCCTGTCCTCCCCCATCCATCTTGGTATGGTTCAGTTCTAGCTCCCTAACGGAACTGAGAGGGGTTCATAGCATGTCCCCACTATGCACTGAGTTCTGGAAAGAAGCCTGACTTCATCTTAGGTCCCCATTCCCATACCAGTAAAACCCCCATCTGCGATGTTGAACATGAAACGCTGTTTGACATTTTTCTTCTGCTTCTCATCACTGAGATCCTTGGGGGTTTCTCCATTCTGAAGCATTACCTCCTTTTTCTCTTCTTCCTCTTTCTTCTCTTCTACAGGATACCACAAAGGCAAATGTCAGGACTACAGCCCTTGTATGCTATCTGTCTACCTCCACCTCCACACTCTAACAACTAAGTCATTTATCTTAGAATAAAATGTATATAATAATAGGTAATGAGGTGAGGGTGGGTTACGAGTTTGCTTCTGGTTTTAGTACAAATTTAGTCCAAATAATAATCAGCTTCTCAGAGGTTAAGATGGCTCAAAGGTTAAGAGCACTGGCTGCTCTTCCAGAGGTCCTGAGTTCAATTCCCAGCAACCACATGGTGGCTCACAACCGTCTGTAATGAGATCTGGTGCCCTCTTCTGGTGTGCAGCCATACATGCAGGCAGAACACTGTATACATAATAAATAAACACTATATACATAATAAAAAAATAAATCACAAGAAAAAAAATCAGCTTCTCTACACACTGACCTTTGTCTTCCACCACAATAGGGGTCAGGTCTATTGCAGACTTCTCCTCCACCTTCTCCGCCTCGGCAGAGCCTAAAGAAGAAAGCACTGAGAACATCCTCAAGAAAGACAACCCCACTCTGGCCCCCATAAAACTTGGAGATAAGTAGAGTTTCAAAGATGTCAGAGGCTGGGGATAATTTAGAAGCAAGGGTCAAGGATCCCAGGTCTATCACTTCTTCCTGATACTCCAAAAGCTTAGAAAAGTCTAGAACTACACAGCAACCTGGAGTGCTTATAAACACATATATAAATATGTATACCTTTGGGCTCCGTCTCCATAGGCTCCTCTGTTCTCTCCTTCACCTCTGCCTTCTCCACTTTCTCCTCTCCCTCAAGAGGCTCAGCAGGAGCCTTTTCATCCTCAGAGGCAGGGGCAGGGGCAGGGGCAGGGGCAGCCGGCTGTGCACACTTCAAAGGAACAGAAGACAAAATGTGAAGCAAATGGGCCTGACTCTCAAGAGACAACTGACATTAGCAGAGCATCCAGGCACCCCATCTCTCACCTCCACAGTCACCTCAGGGGCTGTAGATTTCACCTCCTTTTCTCCTTCTGCACTCTCTTCTTCCTTAAGGCTATTTTCCTCTATTTTTATCCCATCCTCTGCAGACCAATAGAAGACAGTCAATTAGGGAGGCCCCAGGATCAGAGGTCAGGCTGTTTGAATCTTCCTAAATTGTCCTCTCGTGCCTTTAAGAGCCAGCCCTATTCTTAGGACAGCCCTCCTAAACTGAGAGGGAAGTTGCTGTGTGTCCGGCCAGACTACCCTGTTAAGACTGAGCACAGGGGAGCAGAAAAAGGCACAGGACAAAGTTTTTTAAAAAGGAGAGAAATGCAGACTTACCAGCAGGTGGCACAGGTGCAGGAGTATTGGGTTGTGTGTCCCCTGGTGTGGAAGGTGTAGGAGTCTTTGGAGAGGGTGACCCTGGCTGAGACATTTTCTTGTTTTCCTCTACTTCAGCCAGTTCGGGCATGCTCCAGCGCCCATTCACATGTTCAAACTCCTGAACCTGTAGCAAAGGACGGCAAGTTAAAGACTCCTTTCCAGCTGTAGATTACTTTCCTGTTGGCCCCCAATTTCTCTAGAAATCCTTAAAAATGAAAACAGGCTTGGCACTTACCTTCTTGCGAATCAAGGACATGACACCAATTCTAGTAAGAACGTGCTGCCGAGATAGGCCTTCACGGGGAACGCCATCAGCAAAGGTTTCCGCCCCATCTGCCCCAGGCTCACATAAATGCCGCATGAAGAGTGACACATAAGCCCTGTAAGAAGTCAAACAGAGAGCCCGTCAGACACTGTTGCTGGCCATAAACATGGCTCCACCTCAAGGTAAGGCTCTGGAATGCCCTGGAATGCTGAGCTCCAGATCCACACTATAACCCAAGGTCTCTTTCAGGGAAGCCAGGAACACAACTCTCATGAACAACAGCTTCACCTGTCTACTGCAGCTAGCAACACCCCTTTTCTTGTACAACATGGGCTAGGCCCTGGCTCCAACTGGTATGCCCAGCCCTCAACTTACTTAAATTCTTTCTCTGACTTGCCTCGAAGATCTCTCACAAGCCACTGAGTGGTAAAAGCATCCTGAGGTGGCATGCCATATCGCATAATCGCATTAAGAAATGCTTTTCGCTGACGAGCATTAAAACCAAGTACCTAAGGAAAAAGAACCACCATAAGAGGAAGCAAGTCTCTTCCCACTAAAGATCCACTGGGTGACATTCCCTTGCCCCCTTTTACCCCACTAAACGATCATACGGTACTTACTTCAATATTTCCACCAACACGGGCCAGCAGAGGAGGTAATGGTTTATCTTTATCATTCCGCAGGCCCTTGCGACTGGGCCTGCGGGGAGCTGTAAGCAGAAACGATGCATGAGTGACACTGATGATGTAAACGCTGTAACAGCCACAGAACTGGCAAGATGGCACCACTCTCACCTTCTGATCGTTCATCAAAGTCTTCATCACCTTCCTCTGAGGCCACTGAGTAATCGGACTGGTTGTCGGACTGGTCGTCCTGCCAATCTGGAGGGAGAGAGGGCAGATGAGCGGGGCCCACTGCTCTAGTAGAACGGCCCGTGGGTGGGGGGCGGGGCCGGCCACACACACCTCGGTCCTCCTGTGAGCCATCATTGTAGTTGACCTGTTTACGGATTCTTTTTCCTTTGCCCAGATTTCGGGCTAGATCTTCTTGCTGCTGCTCATAATGGTGCCGCAGCAATTTCTCCCAGTAGTCAGGATCCACACTTTCTTCCTGTTTTATGATTTCCCGTTCTACCTCCTCTTCCTCCTGGGACAGAGGGAGGGCCAGGACTCAGGGGTGCTGAAGTCAGCACCACCAGCTACCCCTGGTCCTCACAGTTCCCATTCTGATAGCTCTTTTGCATGGCTGGATTTGTAAACCCTCGGTGTGCCTGCTTGGACCTAAAAACTTAGAAGAAATTTAACAGACAGGACAGGGCTCCTCAAAGGTTATGTGTAGATTAGCAGTTAGCCTGATTAAAGAAAAATGTGAGAAGGAAAACTATTCTGACGAGACAAAAGACACTGTGCAGCTTCTATCCCTTCCTATTGGCAACATCCAAAAGCAGGAGAACAAAGAGAGGAAGGTTACACCTTAGCCGGCAGGATGGAGGCTTCCAAACACTGCAAGAGATCTTCAAAGCACAAACAGATCAGAAAACATTCTGGTCTTAATTAACCACATAAAAAAGTATCAACTGTTTGAGAAATTAAAAAACAAAGCAAAACAAAACACAACCAAGTTACACACACACTTCCCCACATGCATATATACAGAAACACGCTCAAGTATCTTCAAAAGCTCGCCAGATTTTTTGGCGTTTTTTTGTTTTGTTTTTTTTGAGCAGGGTTTCTCTGTGTAGTCCTGGCTGGCCTTATACTCATAAAGAGTCATCTGTCTACCTCTACCTCCTGAGTGCTGGGGATTAAAGGCTTGTGCCACCACTGCCCAGCTTGGCTCTCTAAGTCTTATTACCCAAGTTACAGATTCTTTCCCCCTTAGACACTTCAGAAATACTGATTAAACACAAATCCTAGGCTAAGGATAAGGATACATAGTTCAGTTGGCAGGGTACTTGCTTAGCAAACACAAGGCCCTAGGTGTGACCCCAGCAATGTGTAAGTCATGCACAGCAGCATGTGCCTGTAATACTAGCCCTTGAGAAATAGAGCCAGAAAATCAGAGTTCAAAATCAACTTCAACTACATAGTGAATTCAAAGCCAGCTTGGAATATGTGAGACCGTGTCTCAAAGAAAAAAGCAAAATCCAAGTCCCTCAAGACA
Source organism: Ondatra zibethicus (assembly GCA_004026605.1). Taxonomy (NCBI): domain Eukaryota; kingdom Metazoa; phylum Chordata; class Mammalia; order Rodentia; family Cricetidae; genus Ondatra; species Ondatra zibethicus. The sequence goes on along the minus strand of PVIU01002562.1, from coordinate 129,988 downwards.
GAGTAAAACCATCATTCATAGCCTAGGTACAAACAACCTAAATAACCTAAATGTCAGAATTGACCCTGGGATGCATATGGAAGGAGAGAACCAATCCCTGCAACTTGTCTCTGTCCTACACATACACTCTCTCTCCTAAGAGTATAAAAAAATAACCTAAATCCCTATGCAACTAAATTGCAGAATATGCTGGTTATCCCTAATGAAAGAAAAGAGTATCTAAGAATATGAAACTGAAATACCCAAAAATCATAACTGCCTTTAAAATTTTTATTTTCCTACTTTTAATTTTATGTATATGCTTTGCCTGCATGTAAGTCTGTGTGCCACAATCACACCTGGAACCCAAGGAGACTAGAAAATAGCATCAAAGCCTCTGGAACTAGAGCTACAGATGTTTGCAAGCTGATGTGTGTATAAGGAATCAAATTCCTGGGCTGGAGAGATGGCTCAGAGGTTAAAAGCACTGCTTGCTCTTCCCAAGTTCCTGAGTTCAATTCCCAGCAACCACATGGTGGCTCACAACCATCTGTAATGAGTTCTGGCTCCCTCTTCTAGCCTGCAGGCATGCAGACCACTGTATACTTAATAAAGAAATAAATCTAAAAAAAAAAAATTCCCAAGAACAATCTGTGCTCTTAACTGCTGAACCATCTCTCTAAGCACTCCCTCCACTATTTGTTATATAATCCCCCAACAGAAAGACAGATACCCTTCCCCCCCCAAGTATGATAGTTCACACCTGTAATTTAGAAGGATGAAGTTCATGGTCACCCTGGGTAAGACAGATAGACACACACACCCATATGTAAATATGTATGCATACAACACACATACCCATATGTACATATATGTATGCATACAATACACACCCCATATGTACATATGTACGTATATGTATGCATACAACACACGCACGCACGGTCAAAGTGAAAACGACTGTCCCCAGAAGAGAACTAGGCAGGACAGGGTGGAAGAGATATTTTTGTCTTTACAAGTTTGAGCCACGCTGCTCTATGGCTTGGATAAGCAGTCTGTGGTGTGACTGAAGGGTGGTGGAACCTCCGTGGAGTACAGACCTAATGGGAAGGAGTCAGATCACTGGAACCATGTCCTTGAATGAGACATTAAGACAGCAGTCTTTTTTCTTTTTGATCATCCCTTTTTTTTCTTCTTCTTTTTGGTTTTTCGAGACAGGATTTCTCTGCAAAACAGTTCTGGCTGTCCTGGAACTAGCTCTTATAGACCAGGCTGTCCTCATACTCACAGAGATCACCTGCCTCTGCCTCCCGAATGCTGGGATTAAAGGTGTGCGCCACTACCACCCACCTCTTTCTGCTTTGCTTTGCCCTCGAGCAGTTTCCTCAGTGTAGCCACCCTGCTAGGATAGACCTGTCACCCATAAGCAACAGTACTTACTATCCACTAAAGCTGCTGAAATGTGGAAGACAAAATAAGCTTTCTTAAACTCATTCGCTCTTCCCTTCCAATCTGACTTTTTGAGATACACTCTAACTTTGTAGCCCTGAGATGCCGAACTCCCTACTAGACCAGGATGGCCTTGAACTCAAGAGATGTTTGTTTCTGCCTCTTGAATGCTAGGGTTAAGGGCATGTGCCACCACTGCCCAGCAATAATATTTATGTATTAAATTGATCACCACACACCTTATAATCTCAGCACTCAGGAATCTGAGGCAGAAGAATTGAGCCTGAGGCCAGCCCGGAATTGAATTCCAGGTCAGAGTGGGCTATATAATGAGGCCTGGCCGTTAAAATAAAATTTTATGCCTAATGGTCCAAGTGTTAGCCAATACAGAAGCTAAGGCAAGAGAACCAAAAGTTCAAGGCCAGTTTGGGCAACAATTTATAGAGGGACTAGGGATATGGTTGGTAAAGTGCTTGCCTTGCATGCATCAATTCTTAGACTCAATTCTCAGCACCATATACAACCAAGTGTGATGACAGATACCTATAATCCCAGCACTTAGGAGGCAGAGGCAAAGGGGTCAGAAGTTCAACATCATCCCTGGCTGCCTAAATTCTATCTTGGGCTACACAAGACCCTGCCCCAGGCAGACAGTGGTAGTACACACCTTTAATCCCAGCATTTGGGAGGCAGAGACAGGCAGATCTTTATGAGTTTGAGGCCAGGCTGGTCTACAGCCAGCATGAGTTTTCTAGGACAGCTAGGGCTACAATGAAACCCTGTCTCAACAAAACAAACAACCCTGTCCCCAGAAATATTTTTGAAGTACATAGTATTATGTATAATGAATATACATAATAAAAATTTTAAAAGAAGGGGCTGGAGAGATGGCTCAGCAGTTAAGAGCACTGGCTGCTCTTCCAGAGGTTCTGAGTTCAATTCCCAGCAACCACATAGTGACTCATAAGCATCTATAATGAGATCTGGCACCCTCTTCTGGCCTGCAGGCATACATAAAGACAGAACACTGAATACATAATAAACATATCTTTTAAAAATATTAAAAGAAAACAAAAATTCTTTTAGTATGGTATATAACTCAGTAGCAGATTAACTGCTTAGCCCCAGGTTCCATCTTCAACAACCCCACATCCTGATTAAATGGTCTAAAAAGAAATACCCAGGTGTGGTAGTTGATGCCTTTAACCCCAGCACTTGGAGGCAGAGGCAGGCACTCTGTGAATTCACAGGAACTCTGTGAATTCCAGGCCAGAGCTACATAATGGGACCCTATCTCCAAAACAAAAACCAAAAAAAAAAAAAAACAGAAAAAGGAAAATAAAATAAAAATAATGAACAGAATACATATACTTGCATATACTTGCATAGGTCACACCCTAACATGTGCTCTGCTAGGCAATTACTTCTACAGAACACTCTCTGCTACTGAAAGGAATAAGATTTCCTATCAAAAAAGCAGTTTTTGGTTAAATTTACTGCAGATTTATATAAAATTTCCCTGCCAGTTACACATAAATCATGACTAGAAGCAATATCCCGAGAACAAGCTGGTAAGAAAGCACAGTGCACAGTGCTTTCTCATGTGGGCAGAGGTCATGTTCAATCCCAGCACCACGTGAACAGGACACGGCAGTTGCACACCTGGCATAGGTCTATCGTCCCAGCACTTAGAAGGCAGAGGCAGGAGGATCCGAAGTTCAAGGTCATCCTTGAATACACTGAGTTCCAGGATTGCCTGAAATATATGGGACCCTGTCTTAAAAACCAGAGAAAGACAGATATTGTGGTTAACATGTGTAATCTTACATTTGGGAGGCTAAGGTAAAAAAGGCCATGAATTCAAGAGCAGGCTGAGCTACACAGGGAGATCCTGTCTCAAAAAAATAGCCATAGTAAAACTGGGAAGTGTGGCACACACCTTTAATCCCAGCACTTGGGAGGCAGAGGCAGGTGGATCTCTGTGAGTTTGAGGCCAGCCTGATCTACAGAGTTCCAGGAAAGGCTCCCAGAATGGCCAGGGCTGTTTGTTACAGAGAAAGCCTGTCTCGAAAAACAGGGGAAAAAAAAAACAAAACCAAAACTAACATATCAGGCAGAACTGATCTTAGCCCTATAAGAATCACTTAAAAAAAAAAAAAAGCCACAATAATCCTGCTAATCAAGATCTGATAGACAGGGGTAGGGATATGAGTCAGATGGACAGAAGGCTAGCCTAGTATGTAAGAAGCTTTGGGTTCAATCTCTATCACCACGTACACAAGGCCTGGTGGCCCATGCTGTCACCACAGCACTTGGAAGATGGAGTCAGGTTATTCTCAGTACATAGGAAGGTGAGGCCTGTCAGGATACCCAAGACCCTGCCTCTAAGATAAAATAAACACACACACAAAATATTAATAATAAAAATTCTGCCAGATAATCAAGACACAGCCAGGCATGGTGAATAGCACATGCCTATAATGCCAGCTCCTGGGAAGTAGATGCAGGAGGATCAGGAATTCAAAATCAGTTTAAGCTATATAGAGTTCAAAGTCAGTCTAGGCTTCAGCTAAAATAATACCCAAGCCTATAATCATAGCAACTGGGAGGTTGATGGAGGAAGAACAGAAGTTTTAAGATCTATGCTAAATAGCAAGACTTTGTTTTAAAAGGGGAAAAAATGCTATACTATCAGAATGCAGCAAGAGCATCATTCTGATGAGAAACCATGATAAAGACATCAAAAACCCATGTCAACTTAACCCTGAGCCAAGTGGTTTAAAGAGAACCAGCAAAGAAATCAGATTTTAAAATTACTTAAAGGATGAAATATATTACAAAAACTCCACACATTCTCTTTTGGGAGTTTTTACTTCTTAGCATAAGACCAAGGAGGAAAAAGGAAAAAGGAAAGAATTCTTACTTTGAGAAAACAGCTAACTAATAAAATATGTATCTCGGGGGCTGGAGAGATGGCTCAGTGGTTAAGAGCACTGACTGTTCTTCCAGAGGACCCGGGTTCAATTCCCAGCACCCACATGGCAGTTCACAACTGTCTGAAGATCCAGTTGCAGGGGATCTGACACTTCACACCAATGCACATAAAATAAAGTTAAATAAACCATAAAAAATATTTAAAAAAATGTATCTCATCTGCTTTTTCTAAGGTTGCATTCAAAGATTTATGTGGAGAATTAATAAGATACATAATAAGACTCTAGGAGAGTACATAATGGCTGTGTGAAATCTGACTGTTGAGCTCCTGACAGTCAAGGCAAAGATGATAATGGAAATTGAGCATGTTACATTCTTTTCTGTTGTTTCAAGTACCATCTTGATCTCAATTCCAATTTTTAGACCAATAACCAAGAACAGCAATGCCTTGGACTCATACTCACCCCCATTTCTTCTTCCCGTACCACATACTGGGCCACTTTAAATGAACTCAAATATTCATTCATGCCCTGCAATTCTGTGTCTTCAGTCTCATCCTGGTTGCGATCCAGCAGTCGTTCAATGGCCTTATCATCATAATGGATAACACTGCTATCTTCTCCCTCTTTGTTGTCTCCTCCTATGAAGAACCAGGGGTCCACAACCCTAAAGTCAGTTCAGCTGCTGCAGAAGAAAAACAGCTCCCAGCCAGGCAGTGGCGCACATGCCTTTAATCCCAACATTCGGGAGGCAGAGGCAAGCAGATCTCTGTGAGTTCAAGGCCAGCCTGGTTTACAAAGTGAGTTCCAGGACATGCTCCAAAACTACACAAAGAAACCCTATTTTGAAAAACCAAAAGAAAAAAGAAAGGAATAAAGCAAGGAAGAAAGGAAGAGAGAGAGAGAAAGAAGAAGAAAAAGCAGTACCCTGTAGCACAATTAATAAAAACCCAGAGACAGAAACTGGGGTTCAACCTGAAAAGTGAAACAGTCAGACACTGGCTCTTACCTCTGCCTCAGTCTGCAATGGCGATCCTGCCTCCAGAATCTCAGAATGAGACTGAGATTGAGAGCTGTCTCCTCCCGTCTTCTAACCCTCTCTAGTGCTGGGATTAAAGGCGTGAACCACTACCGCCTGGTTTCTATGGCAAACTAGTGTGGCTACTGGGATTAAAGGTATGTGTCATTGCTGCCTGTAAGACTGGCCAGTATGGCTGGTTTTACTTTTCTGATCCTCAGGCAAGCTTTAGTTATTAAAATACAAATGAAATGCCACTACAGTTCCCACGGGACCCTTGCTATCAAAAGTACTTCCCTACCCTCTAAGAAGCCAAGTTCTACTTAAAATTTAAGATCCTGATCAGCTCACCTCCATCTGTGGCTTCATCCTTGAATAGTTCCTCAGTGCCAAATTTGAGGATGTCATCAAGCTCCTGTTTGGACATTGAGCCAGTCTTGGAGCCTAGCCCAGGCCGCACCACTAAATGTGTCAGCATCATCTTCTTCTTTGCCACCTGCGTGATGCGCTCCTCCACTGAAGCACGAGTCACAAACCGGTAGATCATCACCTTCTTATTCTGCCCAATACGGTGGGCTCTACTAAAGGCCTGGATTTGACCAAACAAAACCAGCAATCTTATGTCCTACTGTCCTTCACAGAAATCAGAGACAATACTAGGCAGAAGCTGAAGCTAGTCTTCACATAAAATTTCTTTTTGCACCTCTCCCTCCAGATACCACCTCTCATCACATTACCCAAAAGAGGACTATAACTAATCCCAATTCTCAGATAATGACATTAAAAAAAAAGAAAGAAAGAAAGAAAAGAAAAAAGTCAAGTATTAAATTTCAAATAACAGAACCCTTTCCTGGAGGGTAGGCAGGGGCTGCTGGGGCCCCCTAGAGCTGCTGCTCTACTCACCTGAATGTCATTATGGGGGTTCCAGTCAGAATCATATATGATAACTGTGTCAGCAGTGGCCAGATTGATCCCAAGGCCTCCAGCTCGAGTGGAAAGCAAGAAGCAGAACTGTTGAGCACCCGGTGCTAAGAAACAGAAAACACTATGAGTTCTCTCCTGAATTACAACAAATAAGCAGAGAAGGAAGGTAAGAAACAGCTTGTAAAAAACACCAAACGATTGTCATAAACAAGGTACCCTGAAGGATACTGAAATCAACACCAAAATCTATAGTCAAAATGACATTAGCATAAAAAGTATCTGTTGTAATTTATTTAAAATCAGCTGGAAATGAGTCACACCATACAACAGGGCTCACACAGGAGATTTACTGGAAGAGGAGTGAGAAGAGGCAGAGAAGGAGACAGAGAAGGGAGCAGAGAAGAAATAACTGACCAGAAATCCAAGCACTAATATCATAAAGGAAGGGATGGGGGATGATGAAATGTCAGTTAAGAAGCTTTCTATCTAACTATGATGTAAAGAGTAGGATCTACCCTTGGATCTCAGTGTGCACCTGGGATTGGATCCTCAAACAGAAAAAGAACATTAAGAGAAAAACTGGTGACACTCAGGATCTACAGTTTATTTGACAGTATGACTCAATATTAATTAATTTCCTACTGTTGGCAACTATACCATGGTCACATAAATTCTTAGATTTTGTTTTGTTGAGTTTTTTGGAATTTTTTGTTTGTTTTTTGAGACAGAGTCTTATGTAGATCAGACTGTTCTTGAACTCTATGGACAGCTGAGGATAACTGAATTTCCTGTCTCCACCTGCCTCTGCTTCCCAATGCTGAGATTACAGTTAAGCATCACCATACTTTAAGTAGTGCTGGGAATGGAATCCAAGGCCTCATGAAAGTTAGGCAAACACTCTAACAATTGAGTTACATCCCCAGACAACCCCTCCCACCTCTTTATTTTGTGTGCATTTGTGTGTTGGTATATGTGAGTGTGCCCTTCAGCACCTACATGGAGGTCAGAGGACAAAGTTAGTCTTCCCCTTCCACTATGTGACTCCTAGACATAGAAACTCAGGTAAACAAGCTTGACACCTTTACCTACTGAATCATCTCACTGGCCTTTTATAAAAGTATTTTTAAATTACACTTATTTTGTATATATACATGCATGTGCACATATGTATAGTCAGAGGACACCTTGCAGAAGTTGGTTCCTTCTACCATGTGGGTACCAGGATAGAAATCAGAGAGACATGCTTGCTAGCAAGTACCTTTGCCTGCTAACCATCTCACTGGCCTTTTTTCCCCAACAGGGTCTTATGTACTACATGTAGCCCAGATATCCTTGAATTATTTTTAAATGTTTTTATCATTATTTATTTATGTACTTGTTTGTTTACTTTTGGTTTTTGAGATAAGGTTTCTCTGTAGCTTTGAAGCCTGTCCTAGAACTAGCTCTCGTAGACCAGGCTGGCCTCGCACTACCTGTCCAGATCTGCCTGTCTCTGCCTCCTGAGTACTAGGATTAAAGGGTGCACCAACATTTCCCAGCTATTTTTTTTATATGCATGTTTTGCTTTTGTATGTCTGTGTACAGCATATGTGTATTGCCTGGAGAAGCCATAAAAGGATGCTGAATGCCCCAGAACTGGAGTTAGAAGAGTTGTGAGCTGCCACATGAGTGCTGAGAAATTAAACCCAGGTCCTCTGGAAGAACGGCCAATGCTCTTTATCAAGTGCTGAGATTATACGCATAGGCCACCAAGCACTGGAAGTTGTTATTATTAAGAGCAGCAGGCTATGGTCTACAAAAGCTAATTCCAGGACAGGCTGGAAAGCTACAGAGAAACCCCTGTCTCAAAAAACTAAAAAAAAAAAAAAAAAAAAGCAGCAGGCTAATTCTGTATTGTGGGCTAGAGATAAAGAGCACTCTCTGCTCTCACTGAGGACCTAGGTTCAGTTCCTATCAGGTAGCTCATAACTCCAGGCACCTGTACATACATGATACACATACAGACAAGTAGGCACACAAACATACACATAAATAAAAATAAATTGAAAAATAAAACTAATCTATCCCTTCTTTCAGTCTTGGAATATAATTAATATCAGAGAAAAGACTCCAAGGGGAATGTAAGAAAAATCTCCTAGAGCTAGTACAATTCTTTCTTCAAAAGCTTTCCTCCTCCATATCAACAGGTGCACAAGAATAGGCTGGGGTACTTAGAGAGAGATGGCTCCACAGTTAAGAGCACTGGCTGTTCTTCCAGAGGACCTGGGTTCATTCCCAGCATCCACATGGCAGTTCACAACCAGCTATAACTCCAGTTCCAGGGGATCTAATGCCTTCTTCTGGCCTCTACAGGTACTACATACCTGTGGTACATAGGCACACATGCAGGCAAAACACCCACACACAAAATAAAATCTTAAAACACAAACCAGTGGGGCCAGTGAGATGGCTCAGCAGGCAAAGATGCCTTGATATCTGTGTTCAATCCCAAGGATTCATATGGTAGAAGGAGAGAACCAATTCCTGTAAGTTTTCCTGTACTCCCACATCTGTGCCATGGTACACAAGTGTGCAGGTGCAGTTGTAAGTGCACATGCATACATGTACACATTACAAAAAATAAAGTGATCACTCCAGAGATACAAGAAAAATGATTGAGACTAGATGGGGTACATGCCTTTAATCCTAGCACTTAGTTAAAGGCAGGTTCATCTCTGCATTTGAGTCCAGCCTGGTCTACACAGTTCTAGACCAAAGGATACATAGTAAGACCCTGTTGCTCTTACAGAGAGAGGACTTGGGTTCAATTCCCAGCACCGACATGGTAGGTCACAACTGTCTGTAACTCCAGTACCTGGGCACACACATGGTGTAAATACTTACATGCAGGCAAAACACTCACACACAAAAAGTAATCTCTTTGTTGTTTTTTGGGAAGTTCTGAGAGAAATGATTTCTCTACATAGTCTAGCTGTTCTGAAACTCACTATGTAAACCACCTGGCCTCGTACTCAGTACTCAGAGATTCACCTCCCGGGTGCTAGAATTAAAGGCGTGTTCCACCACCACCTAGCAACTATTCAAAAAAATATGAAGGTGGTGGCACACACCTTTATTCCCAGAACTCAGAAGGCAGAGGCAGGCAGATCTCTGTGAGTTCAAGGCCAGCCTGGTCTACAAGAGCTAGTTCCAGGATAGGCTCCAAAGCTACAGAGAAACCCTGTCTCAAAAAGCCAAAAGAAAAGAAGGAAAGAAGGAAGAAAGGAAGGAGGGAGGGAGGAGAAAAAGAAGAAAAGAAAATGACTGCCTGGAAATAAGCCATTCCTCTCTTACCATTGAAGCGATCAATAGCCTCCTGACGCATATTCCCAGTGATCCCACCATCAATACGTTCATATTTATAACCTTCATGTTCTAAAAAATCTTCTAACAAGTCCAACATCTTGGTCATCTGTAAAAAGGAACAGCTTAATTAATTATAGAGCTGTTAGGTGATAATCCCTCTTCTCAGTCACTAGGGCTGTCTCACCACTGTCTCTGCAGTTCTAGTTGGGCCCACATACCTGGGAAAAGATGAGTACACGATGCCCTCCCTCCTTAAGGTTCTTAAGCATCTTCTGTAGCAGCAACAATTTCCCAGATGCTCTGATTAGGGCACTACCATCATACATGCCATTAGGCATCTTAGGGGCTTCCTGGCGACAGAAGCAAAGGAAAATATATTGAAAGAAAGCTTACAAGCAGGAATTAGCTAGCAATCCAGGGAAAACAAAGAGGTGGCACATCTTACCATTGCCGCCACAGGGAAGAGGTAAGGGTGATTGCAGCACTTCTTAAGATCCATTACCACATTCAGTAAGGAAACCTGGTTGCCACCACCTCGAGCATTAAGTGCTTCAAAATTCCGCGTGAGAATATACTTGTAGTACTTTCTATATGAACAAGATGCAAGGACAGATTGGACTCAAGGCTTTAAATGACTAATGATACAACCCAACAGCCTGAGCTCATCTTTCAGCATTCCTCACTGTGGGGCTAAGCTAACAAGCACTAGCCACACCATCGTCATGTTAGACACAGGAAGGTATAGCTAAGAACTACAAATGCAAGCTCCCAGTAATCAGGTTTCTTCAGGCCCTGCTTGCTCCTGTCACCAGATGCCTAGAGGCCACATGGGAGAAACCTTTGGCAAAATGGCAGTGTCTAACTGGATTACAAGACTGAATTTGGGCTTCCACACTTCACACTCACTTCTGCATAGGGCTCAGCTCCACGCGCACAATCAGTTCTGTCTTGGATGGCATATTCTTGAAGACATCAGCTTTGAGCCGCCGCAACATGTGAGGCCCCAGCATGTCATGTAGTTTTTTAATCTGGTCCTCTTTAGCAATGTCAGCAAACTCCTCCAAGAAGCCTTCCAAATTGCTTCAGAAAAAAAAAGTCATTGGTGAGGGAGAAAAAAAGAAATAAACGTAATAGAGGAGATGGGCAACAAGAAGAATTAAGAATCATGGACTGACATGATAAACATACTTACTGGAATCTCTCAGGGGTGAGAAAGTTGAGCAGATGAAACAATTCCTCTAGATTGTTTTGTAATGGAGTCCCAGTTAGCAACAGCTTGTGCTGTAGTGAGTAACCATTCAAAACTCGGAAGAACTGGTGAAGAGAGATGAAATCAAGAAATCAGGGTACCAATATATCTCGACAAAATCCCAAGATGTCTCACTGTTCGGTGAAATGAGTCTCTCAGCCCATGGCCAGCCACATTCTTAAAGGCCTGGCCACAGAAGTGCTACCACAGGTAAGGAAGGAAACAAAGACCATTTTTCCTTTCTTCTCTATTTAGGTTTTGTTCAAAGAGATGATGCTCCCAAAGACTAAAACTGGAGACTATCACCTCCCTCCCTACTTACCTTAGATTGATTATTCTTCAGACGATGGGCTTCATCCACAATGAGGCAGGCCCAATCAATAGAACCTAAGATGGCCATATCAATGGTGATCAATTCATAGGAGGTCAGTAGAACATGAAATTTCACAGATGCTTCTTTCTGCAAAAGATGAGTTAAGTTATTCATCACTGTCCACTCCTCCAGTATCAGCACATCCAGGGACAGGTGAGCTTTCCCTGTTCCCAGAGCTATCCTTTTTTTGCCTTACCCAGAGATCAGGTGAGGCAGCAAACTAAGCCCAAAGCACTGACTCCCTCTCAAACAGTACCCTCTTCCTCCCCCACTGAAATACCTTCATTCGGGAGGCCTTCTTGCCACCACGAATGGCATTGTCTTCAAAGGAAAACTCATTCTCCCTGATGATAGCACGGCTGTCCTTGTCACCCACGTAGGTCACCACGTACATATCAGGAGCCCACATCTCAAACTCTCGCTCCCAGTTGATGATGGTAGAAAGAGGAGCACTAACTAAGAAGGGGCCTTTGGAATGACCCTAGGAGGAAGAAAGCAGGCAAAGTCAGAACCAAGAGCACCATCATCCTAAACCCCAGACTTCACCTCTCTCCCTGACCCTCAGTGAAACTGAGGCCTGACACCTGCACCACTGCCCCCACCCATCATTCTCATTACAAAAGAGATCTGATCCTCTTTTCCAAAAAGCAAGGGCCCACCTTGACAAAGTCACTCTCTTCCACCAAGACTTTCCCCACCACTAAGTCCAACCACAATCTGTTTACCTCAAAACGCATGCATTCCCCATTCCCCAGGACAAATAGATATACTAAGTCTACCATGGCTCCATTCCCATAATATTTCTGCTGTAGGATCTAGAGAGATGGTTCACTGGTTAAGAATACTGGCTGCTCTTGCAGAGGACCCCTGTTCAGATCCCAGGACCCACATGATGGCTCACAGTCTGTAACTCCAGCTTTAAGAGATCTGACAACCCTCTTCTGGCCTCCACAGGCACTGCACACAGGTGGTGCACAGACATGAATGAATGAAATGAAATTCATGCTCTGGCAATGCTGAACTTGTTAAACTTGTCCATATTGGTTTTCATGATCTAAGTTGATGAGGACGACTGACCAGGTCTCTTCCTCAAGAGGGCACCAGATCTCATTACAGATGGTTGTGAGCCATCATGTTGTTGCTGGAAATTGAACTCAGGACCTCTGGAAGAGCAGGCAGTGCTCTTAACCGCTGAGCCAGCTCTCCAGCACAGATATACTTAAAGGTACAACACCCACACAAATAAAATTTAAAAAAAAATTGTTAAGGAAGAAATTTTCCATTGCAGACCTATATCTTCTTATCCCTCAGCAGTGTTCAAAGTCAAGACTCCCTTCTTCCCTTCCTCTCTCTCCTCAAAGTACAAGGAAAGAATACAACCACAAAATCCCCACACTAAAAACTAACATCTCTGCCGTCCTCACCTCCTTGTAGAGGGAGTAGAGAAAGACTGCTGTCTGCACAGTCTTCCCAAGGCCCATCTCATCAGCCAAGATGGTGTCAGTGCCCTGAGCCCATGAGAAGCGGAGCCAGTTTAAGCCTTCCATTTGGTAGGGGTGCAGGGTTCCACCTGTGGCATCCAGGTACTCCGGCTGTCGCTCATACTTCACTGTCGGCTGAAGGACGAGAGAGAAGACAAGAGCTGGTAAAGAATTCCCTTTTTCCCATAAGATAGTAGCTACTTCCTCCTTTACATGTCCTCACTAGATATTTTTTCCCCAAGAGCTAAAAGAAAAACAACAACAAAAACCCTTAACGAAGCCAGGCATGGGAGCACCTGCCTGTAATTCTAGTACTTTGGAGACTGAGACATAAGAACTGAGTTCAAGCCAAGTGGTGGTGGCACATACCTTTAATCCCAGCACTCGGGAGGCAGAGGCAGGCAGATCTCTGTGAGTTCAAGGCCAGCCTGGTCTACAAGAGCTAGTTCCAGGACAGGTGCCAAAGCTACAGAGAAACCCTGTCTCAAAAAAAAAGGACTGAGTTCAATATGAAAACCAGGGCTAGAGATATGGGTCAGCAGTTAAGAGCATTGGTTGCTCTTCCAGGACCCTGGTTCAATTCCCAGCACCCACATGGCAGCTCACAACTGTAACTCCAAGATCTGACACCCTCACACAGACTTACATGCAGGCCAAACACCAATGCTATTAAATGAATAGATTATTAAAAAATATTAATATCAAAGACTCACTACCCATACACTAATTCCACTAGATCTGCCAGATAAGTAGGTGTGATGGCTGTACACATCTGCAATCAAAGAACTTGGAAGGTAGAAACAGGAAGATCAGGAGTTCAAGGCCAGCCTCAGCTACAAGAGACCCTGCCTTTCTCTAATAAACCCTGTGTATAGGATCACACCTAGATAATATTTGCCCTCACACACAATATCCCTTTTGTGGGTTTTTTTCTGATGGTGAAGAAAGAAATCCCAGCATATTCTGGCTTACAGACCTGTGGAGAGGCAGGATATGAAGTCCAGAGCATCAGAGCTAGAGCCATCTGCAGACCATGAGACTGTCGCCAGCACAACTACTGCCCATCCAACAAATGATACCCTTCTTCTCCCACCCCAACTCACATCAACAGTTGGGGTCTCCGGAGGCCTCTCCAGTTTCCGAAGCTTTACTTTCTTGAGCTTCTTTCCTGGCCGTCCTTCCTCACCCCTCATTAACTCCCTAGGAATGAAAACATACCACAGCTGCATAGGGGTCCTTGCAGGAGAGCAGCTCTACTTTTCTCTCCAGTCACCTACCTGTGATTCCAGTAGCTCTGCTTGAACAGGTCATAGTCCTGTATCTCCACATCCTCACTCTCCCAAGATGCCTGGTCATAGGGTAAGTCTCGCCACTTGATTAAGTAGTGAACATGGCCCTTCTTGTCCACACTACAAGGTCAATAAAGAAAAACTCCTCAGAGCCAGAAAGCAACTTTCCTCACTTCCTCAGTCAGCCTTGCTCTTAAAACACTGGCAAAATCATTGTAAATGTGCAAACTCTACAGGTCCTCAGAGCCTCAATGATCTCTGTCTTTGTACCAGTTATCTCTAATTTATACTCTCCCTATAGGCCAAATTCCAGGACTCAGTCACTGAATTATAGAATGTCTTGCTGGGCGGTGGTGGCACACACCTTTAATCCCAGCACTTGGGAGGCAGAGGCAGGTGGATCTCTGTGAGTTCGAGGCCAGCCTGGTCTATAAGAGCTAGTTCCAGGACAGGCTCCAAAGCCACAGAGAAACCCTGTCTCAAAAAACAAAAACAAAACAAAACAAAAAAAAAACAAACAAAAATGTCTCCTGAGCTTAAGTCAGGGCAATGTCCACTCTTAACCCCTTTAGTAAGAGACATGCCTCCATGGGTACACTACCTCTGTGGAGCCAAAGGGTACCTGTGGTTGAGGATTCGGTGGATCATCATCCATTCCGGTTTTATTCCATAGCGATAGAAGCGCTCTTCCATCTCTGCAAATTTAGGGTCCTTGTTCTTTCGCTTTCGGCTCTTTTCTTCATCTCCACCAAAGTCCCCAGAAGGTGGCTCATCCATATCATTCTTCCGCTGATAGTTTCGGAACATCACCTGACAGTGCAGCTCCAGCTGGGAGCAGAAAGAGAAAGCAAACCATCCTGGAGCTCCATCTAGTCTCCTACTTAAAAGGCTGTTTTCTCACTACTTCTGCAGTGTCACCCCACACAGACAGCCTGTCCCAGGCTTACCTGCAGTTCTGATACCCAGGAACAGTGCCAGTAAGACATGCCTTGCCATTTTACAAAGAACTGTCTCTCTGGCCGCCCCTCCAAAGGTTTGGGAGAGGGAGTATTAGGATCAGCATCTGGAGGCCGAGGCACTGGAGTGGGAGATGGTGGCTGGCCCCACTTCCAAATTAGGATCTTCTGCACTTTGCCCTTAAGAGCTGGACACTGAAAAAGAGACCACTTTATCTCACTTAAAAACCACAGAGAGATGTATGAAATTCCCCAAGAATTAATAAACATTAATGTTTATGGGTGGATGGGTAAGAGCACTTGCTACACAAGCATGAGAACATGAGTTCAAATGGCTAGCATTTGGAGAGATGAAACTTTCTGGTCTTCCAGAGGAACCAGATTTGATTCCCAGCATTCACATGTGGCTAACAATCACTTGTAACCTCAGTTCCAGGGGATCTGATGCCCTCTTCTGTCACTTAATACACATGGCATATATACATACATATAGCAAAACACCCATCATCAACAAGTCACCAGCACCCACATCGAAAGCCACACATAATTACACACACCTTCGACTCCAGTACCAGGGGAGCAGAGACAGAAGGATCCCGGGAGCTTGGAGGCTGCCAGCCTAGCTCCAGGTTTACCAAGATTCTTTTCAAAGGAATAAGGTGGAATAATAGAGTAGAACACTGCTGCTCTCCTGACAGGAACAGAGGCCTGGATCCCTACACATACATGTACATATACCTACACACACACTGAACTTTTTTTCTTTAAAGATAATTATTACTGTAGAGCCCTAGCTGGCCTCGAATTCAATATATAGAGCAGACTGACCTTAAACTCAGAGTTCTGACTGTCTCTGCTAGAATTAAAGGATTGTACCATTACACTCAGAAAATAAAAATTAAAAACTATAGGGAGTCTGGTGACCTAAGTCTTTTATACCAGCACTGGAAAGGCAGAGGTAGGTAGATCTCTGTTATTGAAGATCAGTCTATCTGTTTTACACAGTGGGCTTCAGGTCAGCCAGTGCTATAAAATGGGACCCTAACAAAAAAAAACCTTTCTAAATAATTAAAAACAAATTAGCAGTCAATCCCACAACTTAATCTTGTCAATAAGTCATTAAGACCTCATTTCAAATAAACTCTAAACCCTCCCTAGGTAAAGAACTCTAGAATTTTCTTTCCCTTTCTGGATATCACCACAGAGCCTTAAAAAAAAAAAAAAAAAACAAGGGCCGGGTGGTGGTGGCTTATGCCTTTAATCCTAGCACGTGAGAGGAAGAGGCAGGC
Source organism: Ondatra zibethicus (assembly GCA_004026605.1). Classification (NCBI taxonomy): domain Eukaryota; kingdom Metazoa; phylum Chordata; class Mammalia; order Rodentia; family Cricetidae; genus Ondatra; species Ondatra zibethicus. The sequence continues at coordinate 113,703 of PVIU01002562.1, read as the reverse complement.
CAATTTCTAAATTCGAGGCCAGCCTGGTCTACAGAGTAAGTTCCAGGATAGCCAGGGCTGTTACAAAAAGAAACCCTGTCTCAAAAAAAAAGGGGGGGGGCGCTGGAGAGATGGCTCAGAGGTTAAGAGCACTGACTGCTCTTCCAGAGGTCCTGAATTCAATTCCCAGCAACCACATGCTGGCTCATAACCATCTGTAATGAGGTCTGGTGCCCTCTTCTGGCTTTCAGGCATACACACAGATAGAATACTGTATACATAATAAAAAAAAAAAAACCAAACAAACAAACAAAGGCCAAGAAACCATACTTTAAACATTAACCCAGAATAGCTGGGCAGAGAAAAGTCACAGAACTAGAGTCAAGCAATTTTAAGCAACCTAAATGCAGTAAATGGGCTCTCGAACAGTCTATGTTATCAAGAATTGTGGTAAGACATTAGGACTGAAATGAGCTGGACATAGTAATGTGAGCTTTACTCCTGATACTCAGGAAGATGAGGTAGGACAGTGTGAGTTCAAGGCTAGCTTGGGCTACATAATGAGCTCCTTGTCTCAAAAATAAAAGATTACTGCAGCACTTGTGTACCAGAGCCAAGTTATGGGGCCAAACTAGGTTCTCATCAACAGAAGAATGAAGAAAATGCAGCATCATTTATACAATGCCATTCTTTCAGCTATAAAGAATAAAGTTATGTCATTTACAGGAAAATGGGTAAAAATGGCAATCATATATGGTGCAGGAGAATTATCTGTATTCTGTCAATCATGATTTAAATAAATGCTAATTGGCCATTAGCCAGGCAGGAAGTATATGTGGGAAAACCAGACAGGAAGTAAAGGTGGGGCCAGAAGAACAGGAGTATTCTGGAAAGAAGGAAGCTCTTTCTGCACTCCTGCCCAGACCACCAAAAAAAGCAAGATGTGACCTGCCCCACTGAAAAAGGTACCGAGCCATGTGGCTAACATAGATAAGGATAACAGGTTAATATAAGCTACAAGAGCTAATAAGAAGCCTAACCTAATGGGCCAATGAGTTTATAATCTTCTGGAGACCTCTGTGTGATTTTCTTTGGGACTTGCTGGCCATGGAAACTGGTCAGGACAGAAACCCCAACAAGCAGGCCCTCATGTTACACATATAGGCAAATTAAGTCAGTCTTAGAAAAACAAGTTTTCTCAAGCTGGGCGGTGGTGGCACACGCCTTTAATCCCAGCACTCAGGAGGCAGAGGCAGGCAGATCTCTGTGAGTTCGAGGCCAGCCTGGTCTATAAGAGCTAGTTCCAGGACAGGCTCCAAAGCTACAGAGAAACCCTGTCTCAAAAAAACCAAAAAAAAAAAAAACAACAACAACAACAACAAAAAAAAACCAACAAGTTTTCTCTAATCTCTGAGTCCTAAACTTAGAGGTACCTAAAATCCTGTATGTACAGAGGACACAACAGTAGACACAATATTATTAAAGAGGAACAAAGGACTGACGGGAAGGGGAAGAAATTTCAGTGCGGCAGGCAAGAGGCAGTGGCAGGCAGATCTCTGAGTTCAAGGCCAGCCAAGTCTACATAGTAAGTTCCAGGACAGGCAAGACGTATAAAAACCCCTTCTCAAAACAACAATAAACAAAACAGGGTCCTGCAAGAGTATCAGTGCTCTTTATCATTGAGCCATTTCTCCTGCTCCCAGAATTAAAGTTTTTAAAGACAGGATCCCGTGTAGGGTTCATACCTATCATCCCAGCACTCAGGAGACACTATGAATCCAAGGCCAGCTTGAGCTACATATGGTGAGTTCAAGGCCAGCTTGGATTATATAAGACATCACTTCAAAACACCACCAAAAAAAAAAAAAAGAAACAGGAAACTAGCTCTAAACAAACTAGAACAGTACTTCATCCTGCTTAAAAGGACTACCAACCAAGACACTACCTCTTCTCTTCAGTTAATTTCACAGGAAATGAGGTCCCAAGACTAACTGAGAAAAGAAATTCCTGCCTCAGCTAGAAAATGTGTAGCAGGGCTCCAATAACTTCTCCCCAACCTCAGCCTCACAATGCCTACAGAGAGCAAGCCCTGTGAGACATATGATACTGCTCCCACCTCCCACCCTCACTGAAGTCACTTACAGTACAACGGGGACAGAGCCATTCGCCATTTGGGATCTCTGGCAGTGGGGGGTTCAGGCAGTGGATATGGTAGGAAGAAGGGCAGGTGTCACAGCATAGTAGCTCCCCGCCATCTTTGCAGACTCGACAGAACTCCATATGGTGGTCATCTTCCTCTTCTGGGTCTCCTCCAACTTCCTCAAGAATTTCCTCACCCTCAGAATTGTCCTCTTTAGCTTCCCACTGGATACCCTCTTTCTCCTGCAATAAAAAACCAGAGATCAGATTATTACCACCCCCACCCCCTCCCCAAGCCAGAACCTACTCCATTGTTCCTTTAGATGTTTCTCAAAGCCAAGGGCACTGCCATTTCTATTTCTACTTAGGCTCAAAGAAGCTTATCACCCCACCCTTTTCCTAAGGGGTACCCAGGGGACACAATAGCCAGGTACTCACACAGTGTGGGCAGCTCCACTTGCCCTCGGGGGCCTTCTCCATGTCTGGGTCCAGGCACACCATATGGTAGGCTCGGGGGCAGGTATCACACAGGATGATCTCACCGCCTTGCTGGCACACCTCGCAATAGTCCTGGTGGTCTGTCTCATAACCATCCACAGCAGTCACCTCCTCCTCGCCTGGGCAAGGAAGAGGGAAAGCCCAATTATTAGAACAAAACCACCTCCCCCCAACCCTGATCTCCTAAGGGAGATTCTTCCATGGCCATTCCCACCTTGTCCCACCACACATAAGTACAGAAAAGAAACACACCTTTCTTTTTCTTTTTAGTGGTCCGGAGTTTCTTGCGGCTCCGACTACTGCGACTGGTAGAACCATCCGAAACAGAGTAGCTATTGATGCTGGCATCATCGAAGTCAGATTCCACATCTAAGTCATCATCCTCACTCTGAAAAAAATGAGAAAAGAATAAAGTTTAAAGTCCAAGCCCAGGAAAGAATGGTAAAGAACCCCAGCAAGAACTGTACAGAGGAACCTAGTCACACCTGTCTAAGGCAGTAATACCCCCTTTATTCTTACATACCAGACAGAAAGCAACATCCTTTCCACTACACAACTCCCTCCTTCCCCAGTGGGATGGATCAAGTGCTCACCGAGGATCTCTTACGCTTGGAGCCAAAACCTCCCAACTTGATTTTCAGAGGAGCTACCTTCTTGGGTTTAGGCTTCTTAGCATCAGGCACTCGAGGGCTGCCTTTGGGCTTCCTCCGAGCATTAGGACCTACAGTCAAGACACAGCCAAATGTGCATCATAAGGCAAGTGATGGGAGAGCAGTCTTCACCTGAGCTTCTCTACTCTACCTTATCTTCTAAATCTGAGGTTTACTCCTGCCCTTGCCGCCTACCTTAGGGACAATAGAGCATTTCTATGCTGTCTTTTGTTTCCCAAGCCCACCCTGGACTCTTCATTAAATTCCCTGTCACCTTTGCCCTCCTTGGTCTTGGCCTTGCGGATAGGCACCTCCACAGGGGGAGGGGGAGGTGCAACTTCAGTAGCCGTCACCATGCTTTCCACCACAGCCACAGCTGCTGCAGCTGCAGCAGCCACCGAAGCTCCAGAGCTGCCCTTGAAGGGGTTGTTGGTACTGAACTCCCTCCACTTTGCACCCAAGACCATCATCATCTTGGAGACAGCAATCTTGGGGTTTTTAGCAGCAATTAGGGGTCTGGTAGAGAAATGGACAAGAGTAAGAAAGATGGCCATGTATAAAAATAAAAGAGAAAAGGAAACAAAAAGAAATTCTAGAAGGAATCTTCTCACTTTCCATTCCCTAAGATCCTCCTGACTTACCGGACAAACTGGCTGAAGGCCTTGTAGTTGGTGAGGGTACGGTAGTCTTCCTCTGAGAAAACATGGTCAATGTCTTCCATGCCCCAGTCTTCCAAAAGCTGGGCAGATGATTTCGGTTCCTGCAGAGAGAACACAGTCAAGGACCTGCCTCCTACTGCCCACACTTGCTAAGAGAATGTGAGTTGAAACTATGGCTTGCAAGAGCAGGGTAAAAAGAGGGCTAAGATGAAACAATCACAACTATACGGAGAGGCTGTGTTCTGAAGGTCAGGAGATGTATCTGGGAACAAGAGACAGGCATTAGCAAGAAAGAGGACAGGACAGCAGTCTTGGCACCTTTGAGTCATCGTCATCATCCTCCTCTTCTTCCTCCTCCTTCCGCTTGGACTTGCTCTTCTTTTCTTTCTTAGGTCCGAGCTTCTTCTTCTTCTTCTTGCCAGGAGTGTAGTCGCTGCCCTCACTGTCTGATCGCAGAGCCACCTCCTCCTCCTCCTCCACAAACTCTGGCCCTTCCCCAGAGCTGTCCCCCAGCTGCCGGCATAAGAGTAAACGCTGGAGCAAGGAAGGGGGAGAGGGAGACAGACACACATGCTACACACATGCTGACCTCAGGATAGTCCTGAGGCTCATCCCAGGACCTGACCCACAGCTCCAGAAGGAGAAACACCCTCAGGCCCACAACTACTCTCAGAGTACCTCCTTCTTCCTTCCTCTCACTCCCCAGAACACTCAGTCACCCACTTACCTCCTTCTTTTGACGCTTGCTCTTAGGGATTTTAGGATCTCGAGGTTTCTTAGGCTTTTTCTTCTTCTTGAGCTTTGGAGTCTCCGCTTCTGACAAATCTTCTTCCGGGTCTTCTTCATTTTCTACATGCATTTGACAAAGTGGAGCAGACGGGGAAAAGAGCAACGGCAAAAGGTGAAGGACCTAATTCAGAGGGTTAGACTGTCTCTGCCCATTTCTCATTCCAGACTCCCCCTAAAGAAAACTACTATACTGCACAGAAGGGAGCTGACACCCAGGACAGAAACAGACAAAGAGAGCCGGATAGCTCCAAAACAAGCCTGCCAAGCTAGAGCAGGCCCACCTCGGGCAGCTGTCCAGGCCCCTACCTCCTCTCACCACAGAACTGCCTAGAGAACTGGATCCAGATCTCCCACAAAATGGCCAAACGGCCCATACAACAGAGGGCAAGGGAAGACTAACTAGAGGCATTGAACACAAACTCAGTTCAAAGCACACCAACCCAGATCAAATACCAGGTTCAGGGTCTGAGAAATCACACCCTTATCAAACCCCTTTGAGATTATCACTGCTCAGAACCACCAGAATCTCCCCAGTCCAGATTCAGTTTCCAGTTCAACTTCATACCCATTCCCAGTTTCCTTTCTCCATCTCTAGTCCTACTGTTTCTTTCCAGCTTTCTCCTGGGTCAGGCGACTCTTCTCCCTAGGGGCCCGGAATCAGCCCAGCTGTCACCATCTCCCCTTCCCAACCCCCCTCCCATCTGGCTCCACCTCCTTCCCTGGCTAGAAGCACACACAAAGCCTGGGTAACACAGGGGCTCCTGGGCAAGGATAGGTAGAAAGGGGCACAGAGGGAGAAGGTTAGGAGGTAGCATTCTTTGTACCAGACATGTACACCAGCTACCAGTTCCCTCCTCCCTCTTTTCACTCTCTTTCCAAGCCACCCCCGCCCAAGAAGGGGGGAGTAGGAAAGGGAGGAGAGAGAAGGGAGTGCCTCACCCACTGAAGAGAAGGAAAATGGCTCCTGACCGCAGAAGCCAGCCCAGGGCACCTAGTGCCAACATAGGACAGACAGGAAGTGGCGGGGAGGGGGTGGAGCCGACAGAAGTACACAGAGCAAAGAGTACCCTCAAAGAAAACTTCTCAAATTATTACCTGGCCCTAGGTCCAAAGCCAGTGATCTCTAATACCTACTCAAGCACGGCACAGTTTGTAAGTGTTCACCCTAAAGCTCGAGGCAAACAAACCAAGACAGCATGAAGAAGGATACTATTTGAAGGACTGCACTCAATCATAATTTTTTTAAAGACATTACAACTAAGATTTAACAAGGACTCAGTGGAGGCTATCAAGCTATATGACCTTTCCTTGAAGGTACCTAAAAGCTTTAGCTTGAGGAATGAAGCCCACAACCAGTCTCAAAGTTCAGCTCCCTCATCCAACAAGAATCCTATCCAACATATGGAAATCATGTTCAGACTCCAAAAAAGTAGTAGGACCAAGAGAACAGCGGCAAAAAAAAAAAAAAAAAAAAAAAAAAAAACCCATGTTCCCTTTAATTTCACACATACTCTTAGCTCATGAGCCTCAGAAGTAGCCCTAAAATGATCCTGGCTCTGCCCTTCTGGAGTAAGGCAGATCCAGAGGCTGCACTCATTCCAGGGTCAAGCCCGGTTAGAAGGCCCCTCCCACTCCCGAATCATTGTCTTAGAGCTTCTCCCCCATAACCCTCTATCAGCCACATCTCCCTTCTTCCTCTCTGCCTGTAGAGCACAAGGGAGACAAGGACAAATTCATGGAAGCAAAGCAGACACCTTTTCATCCATACACAACCCTCAAACTCCTCAGGCAAATCATACGCCGAAATGGCAACTCGCTGTGTGAGATAGAGAGAGAGATTTGGGAAAGGGGCAGATTGGGTGTGTCAAGTGGAAAAACTAGGTCATGCTACATATTGGGGCAGAGCTCACACTTGACTTGGGAGAGAGGCCCTAGACTACCGGGATAACAGAAGACTAATTTGGGGACCAACACTGGTGGGATAGCACTACTCATGCCGCCCTCACAAGGATAGAAAGGAAAAGCAAGGCCTCTTCCTTCCCACCACCATCCCAGAAAGACGCAGAAATCTGCAGCCTTATGCCTCAGCGATGTGATGCAAATCTAAGTCCCTTATCCCAGTGGCCAAATATATGAAGACTATCAGCTCTTGCTGCGCAGTAGTGAAGCACACCTTTAATCTCAGCACTCCGGAGGCAGAAGCAGGCGATCTCTGTGAGTTCGAGGACAGCCTGGTCTACAAGAGCTAGTCCCAGGACAGGCTCCAAAGCTACAGAGAAACCCTGTCTTGAAAAATAAATAAATAAATAAATAAAGAATAACAGCTCTCTTAAATGGTCTCAGACTGAAGTGAAGAATTCCAAGTCAGAAAATGTCAAATTTGCTGGGCAGTGGTGGTACACACCTTTAATCTCAGTACTCATGAGGCAGAGACAGGTTGAGCTCTTTGAGTTCGAGGCCAGCCCGACCTACAAAGTGAGTTCCAGGACAGCCAGAGCTACACAGTGAGACCCTATCTTAAAAGAAAAAAAAAAAGGGAAAAGGCAAATTTGAAAAGCATTTCTTCTGGAAACCTCAAATTCCAGTTGGATCTAAAGAAAAGGCAGAAGTAGAGACCATGTTATAAAAAAACTAAAACAGGCCAGACTGTGGTGGTGAATGTCTTTAATCCCAGCACTTGGGAGGCAAAGGCAGGTGGACCTCTGAGAGTTCGAGACCAGCCTGGTCTACAGAGCAGATGTCAGAACTATTATACTGAGAAAATCAGAAACAACAACAAAAAACAAAAACAGAAACAGGACCACCACCAGACTTGAGAATAGTGTGTCTGTGTGTAAAGAATGGTACTAGTGGGGAGGGGCTTGCTTTTTTTTTCAATTTAAATTTTATTTTTTTTAAGTGAACAGATAGTCAAATAAAACAATAGGTATCTTAACTAAGGGGCTCTGAATAAGGAGACAAGTGGAAGACATCCACTTATAAGCATGACATCAACCATCACTTGAGGACAGGCACTCAGGCAGGCTAGTTATAACTATACGGGTTTGGCCAGTCCAGGGAGCCACCCCAAAACACTGATAGTGCAAACCCTAACACACCCACACAAACACCTCACACCACAAACCCAGACCCCAAACTACCTCAGAGTGGCAGAAGTCTCTAGGGAAGAAGCCAGGCTTATGTCCACACCAGGGGAAAAGGAGTCCCTTCTTCCCTCTGCCTCTCCTTACTAGACTACTGCATTCTCCCTTAACCCCCCCCATCCCTTCCCGACTTAAAAAATTCCAATAATCTGCCTAACTCAAAGTTCTCTAGATCTGATAAGGAGCGAGATTCAAACTTCACACTCTTGAAACAGCGCAGAAAACCGGTAACTGATTACAAGCTAAAAATAATCGGACAGAGAACAACCAACACTCCCCACTTTCTTTTCTCGAGAACAACCGCGGGATCCCAGGCGCCTGGCAGGGCTCCTACAACAGAAATCTTAACGCACCCCATGTCACCAGCAGTCTCCCAGCCACCTGCATTCCTAAGAACCTGCACCAGGTACTGCCTGCTAACCCAGAGAGCTCCCTCAACTGGGAACTGCGGAGTGTTCCAGACAGCCTTGAGTACAGCCAGCTTACACATCTGGGTCCGCGGTGCCCAAGAGGCACATGGCTCCCCCCCCCACGCAGTCCCCTCCACACACAAGAGCTCCGCAGAAGAGAACCACTCCCTTCGGATGCCCTCCACCCTGGGCTCTGCACACAGGAGACAAGCAGCGCACTCAGCCTCACTGAAGTCTCTAGAAAGATCAAACACCTTCCTGCCCTGGGCCCTCTGGGAAGATGTTACCTGGATGGGGTGGGGGCAGGCTGTTGTTCAGAAGCGCATCCATATCCTCCTCCTCACTGCCCGCTGAGCAGGGGGACGGGGAGCCCAGGGTCGACGCCATCCCCTTCCGCTCCCCGGCCAGGGAATTGGCCCAGCTGCTCCTGCCTGCGGCCTGGGGCCCTCTACACTGGCCCGAGTCACTGTGCGGGGGAGGGGGGAGAACAGTGAGTGACGCGCAGTCCCCCTCCCCCACCCGCTCTTTCCGCCCCCCTGGCCCTGCCACCCTAGCCGAGCACCCGAACCACTCAGGCTGAACTTAGTTCCACACTCCTCGGGGACAGCCTGTGAGCAAGCTCCCCAGCAGAAGCCCCCAAGAAGAGGGAGCGATGCCCCCGAGGTCAGGCTGGTGCATGGCGGGGAGGGGACAAGCTGGGCTAGACTAAGCCAGGAGTGACTGGGGAGGGGGTCCGAGCGGCGAGGAGCAGCGGGGGTCAGGGGAGGCGGCGGACGCTCGGGGACACAAGGTCACTTGGGAGTGGGGGGGCGCCTCTCTGAGCCCGGGGAGGGGCCAGTCCCCAGACAGGGCAGCTCTCCAAAGGCTGTCCTCTGGGACAACTCAGGTTCTCTTCCGGAACAGCGGGACCAGGGGGCGTGGAGCTCGGGCGCTCCGGGGTCCCCAGGAGTCGGGACGCCGGCGGAAAGCGAGCTCCCACCGAGAAGGGGGCCGGGCCACGTGTCCCGGGGGGCTAGCGAGCAAAGGGCGAGGGGCGGGTGCCCGGCATTGTGGGAGGCCGAGCCCGGGAAAGGGGCGCGGGGAGCACGACTCCCTCAGGGCAGGGCGACGCCTGAGGGCAACCCGGACGCCTCAGGAGAGGAGGAACAGGGTCGGCTCCCTGGCCCGGGGACGGCCCGCGGGCCCCTGGACGCCTGAGGAAGGGACAGGTGAAGGAACGACCCCCAGGATGATGTCGGGCTGTGAGAGACGTCGCTCCCAGAGCCTCGCGCTCTCCTCACCCTAGAGCCGCCTCAGGTCGCGCTGGGTCTCGCCGGTGTCACTCCCGCTCCGGCTCCTCCTCGCCGCGGCCGAAGGGGGGAAAATGGCTCCGGCTCCGGCGTCGCCTCTTAAAGGGCCCGAAACACCGGCCGGGAAATCCCACCGCACAGGCCCCGCCCCCCCCGGACAGCCCATAATAACCTCAACCAACTCCAACCCCCCCTCCACTACCGCCACCCTCCTCCCTAGGTCTCCCGGGCAACCCCCGCCCCCTCGTCGCTCAGGCAACCATTGGCCACGCCCCCGTCGAGCGCGCGCGCGCGTCACCCGGGCAACCGCCCACCTCCTGGCCATCCCATAATACACACGGACACCCCACATACACACACCCCGCCCCCAACACTCCATGCATATATATGCCCGGGGGCTACTGACATATATTGCAGACCTTTTACAAACTAAACCTGCACCCTACCTCAGATATCCCATAATAACCACTCTTTGCCAACTTCTTCACTCTTGGCCCTACTGCTAACATCCCATAATAACTCGTTACCCCTCCCTCCCCTTGGCCATCCCATAATAAGCACCCCTCCCAGTACTTCAGCCTCATATCCCATAATACTCAACCCCATCCCCCACTAACATCCCATAATAACTACCCTTCATCCACCCCCAGTTTGATATCCCATGATTGTCAGAAACTCACCCACCCCACACTACAACAACGGACACTCGGCCTCCTCCCACACACATCCCGTAATAATGTCTCCCACTTTTTATACTGATATCCCATAATAGCCAACCCCCTAGAGCTGCCCTCAGTCTGCACACCAGGGTCTAGATTCTAGATGCTCATACCCCAGCCTTGCTGGTCTCTTTCTAGCTCCATGGCCCATAAATCATACTCCTCCCTATCAAAGAGATACTTACTAATGACCAGCAGCTCTACTGTCAGTCACCCCACAAATAGACATCTAAATCTCCCCCCCAACAGTGGACGGTCCCATCATTTACTCCATCTACTTGGACATCCCATAATTGCAAGAAGCCCATGATACCATAATACTCCCAACACAACCCAGTGCCACATCCCATAATACTTCTGCTGCACTCCACCATCTCACGCAGGTCTTCTGGCCAGACATCCCATAATATTCACAACCTCCCCCATCTCTAGAAGTTGTCAGTCTCTTCCAACACCCAAGAGCAGAGAGGGTGTGGCAAACAACTAACTGCCCTGTCCCCGCCCCTATTAGTACACACCTTATTCCCTTTCTGGGCAAAAGGAGTATTCTGAGTATTCTGGCCAGAAGTGTCCCAACGATCAGGACCTGGGGCTCCCTAGCTCACCATTTCCAAACACTCAGGAACAGAGAGCCAATCTAGAGCCCCATCCAAGCCAATCAAAATCCAGGTATATTCTAGATGCTTACCTCCAACTCTGAAATTTTGTGTAAAATCAAATAATATGCTGACTATATGAAAAAATTGCATGAACTTTAACTGACCCAGAACATCTCATACTAATTATAAACCCCCATCCAAAAACTATTTCTCAACATTCCAGCAGTCTCCACCGCTGCCTCTCTGGGTGGATATGCCATCATAACCACGGGAACTGAGGATACTCCATGGTACCAAGTGCTGAGCCTTGCTCTCTCTCGACTCCCTCACTCATGGTCATTCATTCAAACACACCTTGGACAGAGTACCTAGCACACAGAGCTGGCATGACTCAGAAAGACAAAGACACAGGTGCCTTCCTGCAGGAAACAAACAGCTGGGAATGGTGTCACATGCCTGTGATCCCAGCACTCAGATCAAGAGTTTAAGGCCATACTCTCCTACATATGAGCTCAAGGCCAGCCTGACCTTCAGTAGAAACAAGTCTCAAAAAAAATTATTATCAACACCCATGCTCTAACCAACTGGACTAACAAGGCACCAATAAGTTAATAATTTTAAAAGAAGGGGCTGGAGAGATGGCTCAGGGGTTAAGAGCAGTGGCTGCTCTTCCAGAGGGCTCGGGTTCAATTCCCAGCACCCACATGGCAGCTCACAACTGTCTATAATTCCAGTTCCAGAGTACCCAACACCCTCACACCAAGGCACATAAAATAAAATTAGATAAAAAAGAAGCATTAAACTACCAAAGAGACCATGATACAATATAAAAATATTTGGTCACAGAATTACTGCTGATCAGCATTTCCCAATGTCCTGTCATAGAGAATTGAACGAATCCTAACTGCTCTCAGGAGAGAGATGCCACAACCCCATAGAGGTCTGGGGAGGCGGTCCCTGCAGGGCAGTGGTTCCCAACCTTCCACTTTAATACAGTTCCTCATGCTGTGCTGACCCCCAACCATAAAACTAATTTTGTTGCTACTTCATAACTTTAATTTTACTACAGTTATGAATCATACTGTAAATATCTGTGTTTTCCGATGGTCTTAGGCAACCCCTGTGAAAGGGTCATTCAGACTCCCCAAAGGGCGCTACCCACAGTTTGAGAACCACTAATCTAGAGGATTTACAAGAGAAGGTTTGTCAAGAAAATCTGCTGGGTCTGATGATGCATGCCTTCGAACCGTGCACTCTTGAGGCAGAGGCAAGAAGATCCTGAGTTTGGAGCCATTCTGAGCTAAATTGGCGACTGTCTCAAAACAGCAGCAAAGATATCAGCTAGAGCTGGAGCTAGGAAAGGGCTTGCCTAGGACATGCAAGGCCCTCAGTTTGATCCACAGCGCAAGAGGAAAGAGGAGAGGCCCAGGCTGGTCCCCTACTTGCTAAGGGATTTTGATTGGTAAACGGCATTCATCCATGCTCCCAATGCTGAAATGCCATAATGTTATCATGTTTCTTCAAAACACATCACTATGTGGCACAGTTGCTATCCTCATTCATCTACTTGTTTGTTTGGGGTTTGAACTCAGAGATTTGCCTGCCTCTCTGCTCCTGAGTGCTGGGACTAAAGGTGTTTGACTCATACCTAACTGCCGTATGCTTTTCTTTTGAGATAGGTTCTTTATTTTTTTATATTTATTTATTTATTATGTATACAATATTCTGTCTGTGTGTATGCCTGCAGGCCAGAAGAGGGCACCAGGCCCCATTACAGATGGTTGTGAGCCACCATGTGGTTGCTGGGAATTGAACTCAGGACCTTTGGAAGAGCAGGCAATGCTCTTAAACCTCTGAGCCATCTCTCCAGCCCCAGTTCTCTCTTTATAGTCTTGAATCACACCACCCTCCTGCTCTGTTTCCCAAATCCTAGGATTATAGGGATGGACCACTACACAAACACTACACAAATTTTTTTTAATATGTGTGGGAGTACTTTTACCTGTACATTTGCCCCTGTATCATGTTAGTGCCTTGTGCCCATGGAGGCCACAGGAGGGCACCAGATCCTTTGGAACTGCAGTTCAGGTGGTTGTAAACCACCATGTGGATGCTGGGAATGGAATCCAAGACCTCTAGAAAAGCAGCCAGTGCTCTTAACCCCTGAACCATCTCTCCAGCCCCTTACCTTGATTCTTGAATATCAAATTCTGTTGATGTCCAGTGTCCTACATTTTTTTTCAGTCACTCCCCAATTGTATATCCTGAAGCCTCATAATACCACCAATTGCTTCCATCCTCATTTTGTTGGGACCCAATCCTCCACTTCACACACAGAATTAAATACATACATACATACATACATACATACATACATACACACACACACACACACACACACACACACACACACACAGACATGGCGTGGTAGAGGGTGTTTCTAACACCAACACTTGGAAAGCAGAAGCGAGTTAGTCTCTGAGTTCCAGGCCAACCACTTTTCCCTCTTTCTGGGTTCCAGAAACTATGGCTGTCAGAGAAAAAGCAAAATCCCAGCCCTACTGCCTCGCTGCCCCCTCCCTACAGCCGGAGCGAAGCTGTCTTCCTTGGCTCTGATCTGCCTGAAACAGGAAGATCTGTGGAAGCTGGACAGGTTGAAAAGGAACAGGAACTTCTCACAGGAAGAGGCCTTCCTGATCTGAAGTGAGCTAGCAGGCCCTCATGCTATCTCTCCTTGTGTGGCTCATCTCACCTCCCTAGAAAAGGGGCCCCAGCAGATAACACTCTCCGTGAAATTCAAAGGACTGGATTAGTGACTGCTGGAGAAGCAGGGAAGGCTTCACTCAGACAAACACAGTGTCCTTGCTCCCAGACTACCAGTGCTACCCTCTTTCCATCAGATCCTGTGAGCACAACCAGGAACATTCCACATTTAAGTATTTTCTCGCCTCGAGACTAGAGTCTGACAGGGCATGATGGTAGAAACCCCAGCACTCAAGACACAGGTAGATCTCTGAGTTTGAGGCCAGCCTGGTCTACACAGTAAATTCTGAGCCAGCCAGAGAGAGACATGGTGAGATCTTGTCTCAAAACAAGCAAGCAAACCTTTAGTTTTTGCCAAAAGCTCCTAACATCATCTTTGAAGTTCATGCTTCCTTTTTCCAAAACTTACCTGAACTCTCTGGACCACCCTCTGGCTGTGTTTACCGTGGTGCACTGGCCGTCCCGTCCACTCCACAGGCTTCCATAGTTTCTCTCATTCAAGCCTCCATCTATTTATTTATTTACTTGCTCACTTATTATGCATACAGTGTTCTGCCTGCATGTATAGGCCAGAAGAGGGTACCAGATCTCATTATAAATGACTGTGAGCCCCCATGTGATCACTGAGAATTGAATTCAGGACCTTTGGAAGAGCAGTCAGTGCTCTTAACCTCTGAACCATCTCTCCAGTTCCTGGTTTTTGGTTTTCGTTTTTTGAGACAGGGTTTCTCTGTGTAGCTCTAGCTGCCCTGGAACTAGCTCTGTAGACCAGGCTGGCCTCGAACTCAGAACTCAAGAAATCCGCTGCCTCTGCACTCCCGAGTGGTAGGATTAAAGATGTGCGCTAACACTGCTCAGCTAGGATATGGCTCTTTTAAGACACTATAACGTAGGTATCCCTCCTTTCAGGAAAGCTGTTCCTTCCTACATAGTGCTGCTGGATACCTATTAGGTCCTCTTCTAATCCCCGTTTTCTTCCATCTACCATGTCTCTGGGCCTCAAATTAGTTGTGTGATAAATATCTCCAACTTCCTAAGATCCTACCTCTCCTATGTACACCACATCACCACAGTGGTGAGGGAATATAAACTAGAGAGGGTTTACAAGTAGGTAGTCACAGACTCTTGCCTATGATTTAACTATTGGTATCATTCATCAGCCACACCCATTCTGCCTGCCCTGCAGATTCTACCCACTAACCCCTTTGCTTCTCTCACTCCCCACCTCTCCCTGACACCATCACAAGAAGGTGCAAATCCCCCCCCATCTTTTAATTGAATCTTTCTTTTTAGATTTTTATTTTATGTGCATGAATGTTTGTTCACATGTATGTATGTGCACCATGTGCATGCCCAGTGTGTGAAGAGAGCAAAAGAGAGCATCATAGCCCCTGGAACTGGAGTTATGGGCAGTTGTGAACCACCTTGAGGGTGCTGGGAACAGAACCCTGGTCACCTGCAAGAGTAGTTTCTTAACTGCTGAGCCAAATCTCTGCCTTCACTCCCTGTCTTTTGAATGCCAGGGAGGTGTAGGGTGTGGTTTTTGTTTTGTTTTGTTTTGTTTTTGTTTTTGAGACAGGGTTTCTCTGTAGCTTTGGAACCTGTCCTGGAACTAGCTCTTGTAGACCAGGCTGGTCTCGAACTCAGAGATCCTCCTGCCTCTGCCTCCCGAGTGCTGGGATTAAAGGCGTGCGCCACCACCGACCGCTCGTAGGGTGTGTTTTTGTGCTGCTGCTGTAATCCTTCTGCTTCTGTGCCTCCCCTCCTTTCTCTGCCCCATGCTCACCTCCTTGATCAATTATAAATAAGCCACTAACATGATTGGCCCACAGAGACTAAGGATGGTATAATCTCCTAATGAATGCACCCAAGGGGGCAGCCTCTCTAGTCAGTTATCTAGAATTGTTTCCACCCTATGGTATACAAGCACCAGGAATAACGCCCTGAGGAGGGTATCCTGGAGCGTTTAGCACACAATCCTCTCCTCACACCTCTGTTTTGGATGAAGAAACTGCCCAGAGATCCCAGGGGCTAGTGTTCTGCCCTGGCAGAATGAGAATTTGGAAAGACTAAATAGCTAGACAGGATGCAGTCCATATAGGGCTTGCGGAGGGACATTTGTCCCTCAGGAGCCCACCCAGCCTCTACTTTTTCGGCATTCACATTTCTGTGTTCAACCCCGTGCATAAGACATAGTCCCCAGGCTATAGGAGGCACAGGTGGAAGGGAGTGCTTGAGCCACGTAGCCAGGGAGTTCTTCCAGCTCTACCCCCGCATGCATACCCTGTACTTCGCAACCCCCAAGATGTGAAGAGGACCCAGGTGTCCTAGGCTTTGGCTCGATGGAGCCTGCCCCTGGGGCCTCTTCCAACAGCTGTCACCAAAGAAACCTCTCTATCCAGTTACTCCTGCCAGGCCTCAGGTCTGGCTCCAGGGCTCACCCCACCCTCCCAGCTTCTTCCCTCCCTCTTCCTTTCCTCCCCCCCTCCCTGCCCTCCCCAGAGCTTTACCTACCCAGGACAGCCCCACCCAGCTGTTCTAGGTCCATCCCATAATAATTCTCCTCCCTAGCCCCCACCCCTCCCCGAAGAGAGGCGGCCATCCCATAATAGCCACCCACAGGAGACATTCCGCGGTGACCGCCCCCTCCCTGCAGAGCTGCTGGGAGCAGCCATCCCATAATAGCCGGCCGCCTGTTTTACTGGTTACGGCTGTGGAGGGAGGTGGAGAGGAAATGGAGGGACGGGGGAGGGGAGACCCAAGGGCCCCCACTTCGTCGACCCGAGGGAGGAAAGGAAGGAGAGTGGCATGAGAATTTGGGGGTCAAAGGTGACATGCAGGTGGGAACCACTGGCCACCATAACCTTGCTATGAGGCTTTCTCCCCATTATCCAGGAGTTACATTTCCCCCTCCACAGTCCGGAGGTGGCTGCTAGACAGGGGAGATGCCTAGGATGGGCTGAGGTGCCCAGTATGGAGGGGGGGAGTGGCTGTTGGTGTGTGTGGGTGAAGTGTGTAGAGATGGATTTCAGGTGTTCCCATTGGGCTCTTGGAGGGAGGCTGACCTTAGAACGGTGAGAGAGTAAGGGGTGAACTGGTGGGGGGGGGTTGGAGAAGAGCTCCTCAGGCCCTCCCAATTCTGCACCACCATCCCATAATAATCCCCCAGCCCCCCTCCCCCTCCCACACACGACATCCCATAATATCTTCTGGAGAAGCAGTCCCCGCAGTAGGTACAAAGAGCTATCCCATAATAAGCTCCCCCACCCCCACTCATCACCCCCCAACTTGGCCCCCCCTCAGTCACATGCAGCCGGTGCCATCCCCCGCTGCTCCCCCCTCTGGCCACCGAAGGCCTTGCCAGCCCATAATACTCTTGCCTCTGGTCGCAGGAGGCCTCCAGCCCATAATACTCCCTTCCACCACCACCCCCCCTTCCCGCCCCGCACCCCTTCCTCCCGCCTCCAGTTGGAGCCGGGCCTCACCAGCCCATAATATTCCCCAGTCTCCTAAGGCTGTTCCAGCCCATAATACTCTCCCTGTCTCCTAAGGCCTCTCCATCCCATAATACTGCCAGACGCCTGACCTGTGGGCCAAACCCCAGCCCGTTCCACACATCGAGGCTGTGTCAGCGCTGCTGGTCTCCCTCCCTGTCCCTCCTCCCTCCCTGGGTCGGAGCTTTCCCTCCAGGGCTGGCGCTGCCCTCAGGGCCACGGGCCCCTCTCCCAGCCCCACCCTGTGCCTGCCTGGCCCTTACTTCCCCTCCAGCCTTCTCCCTGGCCCTTTCTCCACCGTTGACTCTTCCTTCTCCTCTCCCTCCTCTGCCTTTCATGCACTTCTCCACCTCCATATTAGTCCATAGGATTGGACATCAGCCTCATGGGGAGAGAGTGCCCCCAGAGGGCAATGGGCCAGTCGCTGCCCCAAGGCTGCCTGCTTGACCCAGCACCATGGAAACGTGCCCAGCCTGCCTATCCCTAGTTCCCCTGCCTCTAGTTCTGTTCAGTAGCAGGGCTCATCTGGACGATGCACCTGGTCTCCTTGCTGGCTTTCAGAAGAGTCCCACCAGCAACCCCAAAACCCTACCGAAGACCCTGATGCTTGAAGGAGCTCCCGTTTATGAGATTCTAAAGTGCCTTTCAAATTTCATTGGCCCTCAACCACCCAATAAGTAGATACTATGAGCCCCATTTCACAGGGGTGGAAACAGAGGCTCACAGAGGTAACTGGTCAATGTCACATTGCTAAGAAGTGACGGCTGACATGGCTAGCCAGGTTTGTTTGATTCCAAAGTCCTGGAAGCCTTTGGTTTTCTCGAAACCCAATAGGAGAAACTTTTCTTTCCAGTTCTTAAAGAGTTCTGGAAAGCAGCATGGGACAACTGTCTTAGCTTCTGGTCTGTCTCTAGGGCCTGCTGAAAGAGAAGGAAGACCAGATGTGGTTTACCTCTCTCTCCTTTCCCAGTCGTTATGGAACTCCAGTTGGCAACAGCCTTTTCTGTGAGACAGTGCAGGGGCCGAAACGGAAGCAGCTCTTCCATCCTTTGGGATGCTCACCTCCGTCCTGATTCTCCTGAACTGTTTCTCAAGACTGATGACTGCTACCAGCATCCCAACTCTCCCAGCCATCTGCTAGAGAGCCGGACCTGGAGGAACTTAAGAACCAAGGAATTATCCCCTCCTGCTGAGTTGGTGGTTGTAAGAGTACTGATGGCCACGGATATGAGTATATCTCAGCCTTGGGGAGAGCGGCACAGCCAACTGCAGGAAGTCTAAGCCATTGTGTGTGCCACTGACTAGCTACTGTGGTGGGGATGTGTTTGGGGAATAACGCCACTGGAGACATGCACAGGTCCAGGTCTCAGCCCTCACTCAACCACACAGTGTGTAGTGCACGGGTCCAAGGCAAGTGTAAAGGGAGGCATCAGGGGAGCCGGGAAATGGTCCAGGGTGGAGAGAGATCTGGGAAGAGCAATGCGAAGGTAATCATTCAAGGTGGGACAGCTAGTTGGTTCGTGAGAGGAGGGAGGAAAGAAGAGGAAAGGAGACCGAGAATGGATGCACGACAGAACTTCCCTGGGAGATGCAGCACACACATCTACTCACCCCAGATAAGGAGCCCAGGAGAGAACAAAGTGTGGATGCCACCAAAGTCCAACTTGGTGAACCTCTGAGTTTTATTGGGGTTACTTATAGGAATATGGGTGAGAGGTTACTTAGAGGAGCAGACATGACTCAAAGACAGCTGCATCACCAAAGCCCACCCCAGTGTGGGTAACAGCTTACAAAGCTGGGGACCTGGAGCACACTACACAGCCTGCAGGCAGCTCAGCAGATTGGAGAGTGTTCCTTCATGTGACTCAGTTGGTCTAGACCTCTTCAGCTGATTTCTGTTTCTTCCAGGCGCCTAGCCTGGTCTGAGGGTCTTTAGAATTTGGCCCCCCTTAGTCCCTCTCAGCTGTTAGTGCTTACTGTGACTGGGAGGGGCCTCGTGAATCTGATCAGTTTTAGGGACTTCCTGAAACTCTTTTGTGCTGTTGACTTTCCTGCTTAAGGAGTTTCCCTGCAAGGTGGAATGTTTCCGGCTCAGAGAAAACTGTTACACAACGAGATATAATAGAGATAAGAAGTATTATGGGCTGGGAAGGAATTAGGTGGCTGGAGGGAAAGAAAGCAGGTGGGAATGTGACTGGTTGTGTGATTGAGGGAGGGAGTGGCAGGTTTCCTAAGTCTGGAAGTAAAGTAAGAGTTTGGGAAACAGACTGAGCCACTTCCTGGCTGTGTGATCTTCAGACCTCAGGTTCTCCAGTGTTTCCTCTGTGAAATGGAGCCAATCATATTCATATCTCAGAGGCCTTTATACTAATTAAATAAGATGAGGCACCCTAGAAACGCACGGTGGGGCAGTGGTGGAGTATGTATTTAATTGGGAAACAAGGCAAGAGGATCTTTGTGAGTTCAAGGTCATCCTAGTCTACAGAGTGAGTTCCAGGACAACTGCAAAGAGAAACCCTTTCTTGAAAAAAGAAAGCACCGTGGAGCGCATACGTGATCTTAACACTTCAGAAACTGAGCTCAAAGACAGTCTAGGATAGGCAAGAGCCTGTCTCAAAAAAGCAAGCCAGGTGTGTAGTGGTGCACACCTTTAATCCCAGCACTCCAGAGGCAGAGGCAGGTGGATCTTTGTGAGTTAGAGGCCAGCCTGGTCACATTGTGAATACCAGGATAGCCAGGGCTAAGTAGCGAGATCTTGGATCTTGTCTCAAAAAAAAAAAAGAAAAGAAAAGAAAAGAAAAAAGAAAAATTAGAGGCATTATATATAAACATTATATTGAAATCCCGGAGCTGGGCGTGGTGGCGCACGCCTTTAATCCCAGCACTCGGGAGGCAGAGGCAGGCAGATCTCTGTGAGTTCAAGACCAGCCTAGTCTACAAGAGCTAGTTCTAGGACAGGCTCCAAAGGCACAGAGAAACCCTGTCCCGAAAAACAAAAAAAAAAAACAAAACAAGAAGAAATCCCGGTGTATAGAATATTTATTTGCTTATATATTTATTGAGAGACAAGATCTTTTCTTCCTTCCTTCCTTCCTTCCTTCCTTCCTTCCTTCCTTCCTTTCTTCTTGTTTGTTTTTCAAGACAGGTTTTTCTGTGTAGCCTAGCTGTGTAGACCTAACTGGCCTCAAACTCAGAGATCGCCTGCTTCTGCCTCTTGAATGCTGGGATTAAAGGCCTGCGCTCCAATGCCCGATTTGGATCTTTTCTTTTTTGTCCAGGCTGGCCTTGAATTCTAAATTCTCCTACCATAGGTCCCAGAGTAGTTTGGAACCTCAGGTATCTGTCACGACACTTCTGTCATCGGAATAACAGTTTATTTTGTGAGGGAGGGTGCAGGGATATTTTGTTTCAACCCTTTCTTTCTTTTTTTCCATACTGGAGGTTGAACTCAAGTCTTTACACTACACATGCTTGGAAAAAACTATCCTTGGCCCCCTGTTTATTTTGATACAGGGTCTTACTCACTTGCCCAGGCTGGCCTTGAACAAAAGATCCCCCTGCCTCAACCTTCTGAGCAGCTAAGATTACAAGCCTGTACCAACATACCTGGCGATTTGCTCTTATATTCACGGAAGTTTTTCTTTTCTTCCTCCTTGGAATGCCCTTGATGTTAAATGGGGCAGGCCCAGAGGGTGGGTGTGCTGACAGGAGTGGGGTGGGGGGGGACACTAATGGCAGAGACCTGGGCTTTCTTAAATCTCCACAGCCTGTTACTTATCCAATGTTGTTCATTCCCTCTGCCTACAATACCTTTTTATTTTGTTTTGTTTTTCGAGACAGGGTTTCTCTGTGTTGCCCTGTCTTGTCCTGGAATTCTCTGTAGACCAGGCTGGCCTCAAACTGGCAGAGATCCCCCTGCCTCTGCATCCTGAGTGCTGAAATTAAAGGCGTGTGCCACCACCACCGGGCTACTTTTATCTAGTCTTGCCTCTGTTCTCATGGTGGTGAAATGTGTGGAAACAGTTCTGGGTCTGACACCATAGGTTCCAGGCTAGAGACAATCTGCTTCCGACTACTTCTTCCAGGGGCCTGACCACACTTCTCCATACTGCAGCCCTTCCCACAGCTTGCTCTCTTTTTTAGAGTCTCCCTACCTGATTTCCCTACAGTTCTCTCCTACAAGTATGTTTATGACGATGGGCGGGCAGTGGTGGTGCACACCTTTAATCCCAGCACTCGGAAGGCAGAGGCAAACAGATCTCTGTGAGGTAGGGGCCAGCTTGGGCTACAGAGCGAGTACCAGGACAGGCTCCAAAGCTACAGAGAGAAACCTGTCTCGACAAACAAAAACAGAAAAAAAGAAAAAAAGTATGTCTGTGAGCAAACTGCACTGGGCACCTCTCAGGGCCCCCCCTCAGTTAACTGCAAGTACCTTCCCTGCTTTCCTTCCCGTCTTCAATTATGGTTACTGCTCCTCCACAGATGGCCAAGGACATCACAAGATCCGACTGGTCATTCAGTTAGTCTTTATTGAGTGCTTCCTCTGTACCAGGCACTGTTCTAGATGCCGATGAATACATCAATGAACCAACCATACCAATCCTTGCTCCCCGGCCAGGGAGCTTACATTCTACCTGGGAAATGGAGGAAGAGAGAATGCATACAAACATTGGAATAACTTACATGGTCCATGGGGTGCTGCATGCTGTTTTAATTATTCTAGAGTCTGCTCAGTACCTGAATATGAGAGTACTCAGATTGTCAATGTATTTGTTCTTGATTTAGCTTTATAGTGCTAGAGATCACACCTAGCGACTTGCAGGTGCTGGCTGCCTCAAATGCATGCTTCTCCAGCCTCAGTATCCACAGAGCTGGGGTTATAGGCATGCACACCAGACTCAGACCCCTCAAGTTACTTTTTTTCCTTTTTTGAGAAGAGGGTCTCACTATATAGCCCTGGCTGGCCTGACTATGTAGACCACTCTGGCCTTGAACTCACAGATATCTGCCTACCTCTGTCACCTGAGCTCTGGAATTAGAGGCATAGGCCCCCACAGCGCAGCTGGGAACTTTTTTTTTTTTTTTTGAGACAGTCTTATGTATCCCAGAGCTGAGAACAACCTAGAACTCCTGAGCTTCCTGCCTCCACTTCTTTCTTTCTTTCCTTCCTTCCTTTCTTCTTTCTTTCAGACAGGGTCTTTATGTAGCCCTGACTGTCTAGAACTCTATTTATGTAGATGAGGCTGGCCCGAAACTCACAGAGAGGTGCTGATCTCCGCTGCCCCAGTGCTGGGATTAAAGGGATTGTGCCACCGGGACCCTGCTCCTTGGGTACTGGAATTACAAGCATACAACATCAGGCCAGGTTTATGTGGTGCTGGGTTTCAAATCTGGAACTTCATGCATGCAACGCAAAAGGCAAGCACTCTACCAATTGAGCTACATCCACAGACTCCATACCCTTACCCCCAAGACTTTTGACGATTCTGTTTAACTCTGGGTAGCAGTTTCTGAGATTCAGCCAAGCAGGGCTGATGCTGCTCATATTGTCCTCTCAGGAAGAGCACAGACCTTGAATCCTGAGGAGCGAGGGACAGATATTAACAGCAGGCCTCTGTAGAGCAGCTGGTTGGTAAGGGCCTGGTGGGACTTCCATCTGCCTGGACTGATACTAGCCTATCACTGAGGAAGCGAGGTTAGTTCCCTGATTTGGCCACCAGAGGTCATTTTACCCCTGTGAATCACCAACCGAAGCCCTTGTAAAGACACAAAAGGCCCAAATTGTAACTTAAACAGAAACACTTGGGAAATCTCTCTGTAGTGGGAGACACAAGGTTACAGTGCATATAGGACACATACGTGACCACAGTTCTCAATGTCAGGGTCTAAAACTGTCGCAGAGCCAACTCTGCAACTTTCCCAGCAACCCAACTGCTACTTGGGTAAAGAGGGAAGAAAACCATTTTGCTGGCCTCCTGCTTGCTGTGAAGGCAGGCTCTGCTTGCTGAGAAGCTCTTCCTGTGTTCCCGTCCCCCTTACTTCCTTGTACAGTCTTCTCTCCTGCCAAACACTATTTCTTGTCCTTCCTCAGATGCTCCACCCTGGCCCTGCATTTGTGTGTCTGGCTGTACACCCGACTTTCAACCCCCACTCCCCACCTTCCTAAGAACCACAATTAGCAATTAGCTGATCAATGCCCTCATCCCAGAGTCAAAAAAAAAAAATCCTAGAGGAAGTTAGATGTGAACTCTAATACTTCAGAGCAAGTGATGTCAAAGTGTGATCCAGAGACCAGCTTTCTGAGGAAGTCCTTGAGGTCAAAACTATATTTGTAATACTAACATGTCCCTTGTTCTTTTCATGTCCAGTCTCTCCCCAGTATATATGGAAGCTTCCAGAAGTTTTATGAAATGTGATGACATTACTGCTCTTAGCTAAATGGAATGTGTGCCTCTGTATTGTTTAACATGTCTAACACATTTCAAAAACATGTTAGACTTAATTTATAACATGGCAAGCATCATAAGAAAAAAGAAGAAACAAGGTCTCTCAATGTTTGCATAAAGGGATTGGAGACCCAACAGTCTTTGAGGACTGATGCTTGATTTCAAAAATGTTAAGACTTAGAGAGGGAGAGAGGAATGAGAGGAGAGAAGGAAAGATGTGAGGAAAGGAGAGGAGAGGAGAGGAGAGGAGAGGAGAGGAGAGGAGAGGAGAGGGAGGGGAGAGGGAGGGAAAGGGAGGAGGACAGGGTATGGAGAGAGTGAGTGAGGAGAGGGTGAAGCAGAGTGGTGGTTGTGTAGAGAGAGCCTTCCTCAAATAAAAATTCCATAAAATATTGACTGCAGCTGAGCATGGTGTACATACATATAATCCCAGCCCCGAGGAAGCGCTGAAGCAGGAGGCTCAAGACTTTAAGGCCAAGTCTGGCAGTGGTGATGCATGTCTTTAATCCAAAGATGCAAGGGCAGGCAGATCTCTGTGAGTTTGAGGCCAGCCTGA
Organism: Ondatra zibethicus; assembly: GCA_004026605.1. Taxonomy (NCBI): domain Eukaryota; kingdom Metazoa; phylum Chordata; class Mammalia; order Rodentia; family Cricetidae; genus Ondatra; species Ondatra zibethicus. The sequence continues at coordinate 89,570 of PVIU01002562.1, read as the reverse complement.
TCTGCAGAGTGAGTTTCAGGACAGCCAGTGCTACACAAAGATACCCTGTCTCAAAAACAAAAACAAACAATGAATAAAGAAGACAAAAAAAAAATAAGGCCAAAGCCAGTTTTAGTGGCACACATTTAAATCCAGCACTCCGGTGACAGAGGCAAGCAGATCTCTGTGAGTTCAAGGCCAACCCAGTCTACAGATTGAGTTCCAGGATAGCCAGGGCAACACAGAGAACCCCGTCTCTAAAGAAAAAAAAAGAATTCAAGGCCAGTCTCTACCAAGTTCAAGGTCAGCAGCACAGTCTATGGGGGGGGGGGATGAGGCTGAATACTAAAGACACAGAATGGAAAAGGCCCAGAGAGTGGCAGAAGGAGAAAATGTGACAAGAAAGGGACGAAGAATCAGGATTTGAGAGGGAGTCAACCCATAGCTCTGCTCTGCCCCCACCACCTCATACTGGGTGTCAAGTCTAAACTGTTACAAGTCACAAAAGAGGTCAGTGCATATCAGATAAACCTTTGTATTCTGCCTCCCACCTGCCCAGGGAAGCCAAGTGGATGTGAGGGCAGGTGGCATGGCATCCATGGCCCTCAAGTCAGCACAGAAGGCTGCAGGTGGGGCTGGGATGGGGTTCAGTGGGAATGTGGTGGCCCAGCATGTGCAGGCAGTGGGTTCTAGGTTCCATCATCAACCCTAAGTTTTGTATTTGAAGATGACGGAGGAATTTCTGTGTAGTTGATTCACCAAGGTCAGGGAATCTTCAGTTCTCAGACTGATGACCTAAATCCAGCTTCTGTTCCATGTACCAGCTCTTAGCCATGGGCATGCTCACCACATGGCTTCCTACTTACTGGAGCAGACTTCCTCTGACTAAAAACCAGAGCTAATGTTGTCACCAGCAGCACTCTTGCTTTCCTGCCCTTGCTTACACACTTATTTCCTTCTGAACACTAGGACTAGAGTTGCTTCAAAGTCCAAGTTCCCAGGCCACCTCCCTGAAATGTACATCCAAAGGGAGGCCCAAGAGTACACTGTGACACTGTCCTTTCAGAGGGCTGAATCCTGGGGGCTCTGGGTGATGTGTGTTTCCAGATTGCCAGGCTGGAGTAACCCCTGACTGGTGGCGTCCTGCCCGGTATTTTGGATGGTTTCTGAGGGTGGTTCGGCGAGCACCCCTCGAGCCCCATTGGTAGCCAGAGGCCTCGTTTGGAGCGTGGTGCCCAGGTTGCGAAGGGTGTTTCGGAAACCCTCGGCACTGAAGTAGTACACCAGCGGATCCAGCACGCAGTTGGCGCCGGCCAGCAGCACCATTACCATCAGCACACTGCGCACCTGATCGCGGGCCTCAAGGCTGGATTCCACCAGGTTGGCTCGCAGCAACCCATACACAGCCAGCGTGGCGTTGTAGGGCACGAAGCACAGCAGGAAGATGATGAGGTTGATCAGCAGGAGGCGCACGGTCTTCTGGCGCCGATGGCTTTGAGTGGCGTCGGGCCTTGCTAGCGTCCAGAAGACTCGGCCCGACGAATAGACGACAGCCGCCAAGGGCAGCAGAAAACCCAAGGTCTCCGCCAGCAGCAGGAGCGGCAGCAGCCCGCCCTTCCAGAGCTGATCGCTGAAACTCTCGAAGCACAGGCTCACGGTGCTGTTCTCGTACCTGCAGGTGGACGGGCTGTGCACGCGAGCGGCAGGCACGGCGCACAGCAGGATGAGCGCCCAGACACCGAGGCAGACCCGCCGCGCCACGTGGGGCCGCCGCAGGTGGCGCAGTCGCAGCGGGTGCACGATGGCCGCGTAGCGGTCCACGTTGATGAGCATCAGAAAGATACAGCTGCCGTACATGTTCATCTGGAAGATGGCGCCCGACGTCTGGCACAGGAAGTCCGGGAAGGGCCAGTGGTGCCGTGCATAGTAGGAGAGGCGCAGGGGCAGTGACAGGGTGAAGAGCAAGTCGCTGGCTGCCAGGTTACACATGTACACGCTCACCACCGAGTTTATGCGCAGCACACGCAGGAAGACCCACAGAGCCAGAGCGTTGAGAGGGAGACCAGTCGCCAACACCAGACTGTAGACCACCATATGCAGACGATGTGTACCCCGATAGTCACGGCATTGGGGCATAGGGCTGTTGGTAGAAGAGGCATTGGCTGAAGAATTGGCAAACATGGTGTCCAAATGGGAAGAGAAACTGGGCTGAGGCATCGTGGGGAATGCTAAGGTACAAGCATGGCTTTCACCTCCAGGGTGGTAGCCTGGTGGCCATACAGAGTCTGTCCCAAAGCAAGCAGAGGCAAGACATGGGAGTGGAGTCTATGACCTCAGGGGCAGATGATTGGCCAAGGCTGGAAGCCTCTGGTGCCACAACTTCAGCAGTGGAGACCTGGATAGGAAGGCAAGCCAAAAATAAAGTTAGCAGGGACAGAACCGCCCTCTAAATGCTTAGCTAACACGACTGGCTCCCCTGAGCCCTTTCTCAGCCTCAGGGCTCTTCACTCCACCTTCTCCATCCTTCTGCCAGAATGACTTTTTATAGCTCCCCTCTGTCATCAGTGTCCTGCCCCGGTCCTGCAGTCACCAATTCCAGACAGGCTATGCTTGAGTGCTGGCTTTGTCACTTGCCTTGCTTTGTGACCCCAGAGATGTCATTCTCTCTGAATTTCATTTTCCTTATCTGGGTGCATGTGAAGGAGTCTGCGTGCCTTCTACTTCAAGACATTGCTTGGACATTAAGTAAGATGAAAATGCTTCCACACTGTTCTTAGAACCTGCCTTCCCGCCTGCCCTTAAATGCTTATGGAATCCTTAGAAGGTTCCAGCCTGCTCCAGAAATGAACAACAAAACAAAGGCCTTGTCCCACCCACCTACTTCACGGTCCATTAGAGGAAGACTACCAACAAACAGCACAAATAGGTCTGACCAATGGGAGAGGGAGCTGCAGACTTCCTCTGGGCCAGGGGCTGGGTTGGTGCCCTGTTATCTAGGGAGTAAAGTTCAGACTCTCAAGTCCGGTACAATCCCAGTCCTATCCATCATATTCACCTTTTCCCTTGTGGGCTGGCTTTGGTCAGAGAGACCAGATGGATTCAGTTTGACTGGCCTAACCCTGCATTTCTTCATCTACAAAGCGAGAATAAGAAAGTACTGGTGTACTCCAAGACAGTTGCCAGCAGCCCTGGTCAGAGGCATATTAAGAGCACTTTAGCATTCCCGTCAGAAAGGTGGGGGAAGGCTCCAAGGCAGTGGTTTTCGACCTTCCTAATGCTGCAACCCTTTAATACAGTTCCTCATGTTGTGCTGACCCCCAACCATAACATTATTTCGTTGCTACTTGATAACTGTAATTTTGCTACTGCTATGAATGTAAATATCTGATATGCAGGATATGATATGTTACCCCCAAAGGAGTCACAACCCACAGGTCAAGAACTGCAGCCCCAAGAACTGTGAGCCCTCCTTACTCAAGTATGGCATACTCCCTACCAGAGAACCAATTGGTGCACCACGGACAGCCAAGAGGTAGATCATGGACAAGATAGGGTCTTAGGGCCCCACCTCCCTCATATGCAAGAGGCCACAGGAGCTACCTCCCCAGCCCTGCCGCATACACAGGTGTGTGTGTGTTAGAATTACCTTTTTTTTTTTTTTTTTTTTGAGACAGGGTCTCATGTAGCCTAAGCTGGCATTAAACTTGATGTGAAGTTGAGGCTGGCCTTGAACTCTTGAGCCTCTTGCCCCAACCTTCCAAGTGCGAGGGTTACAGGTGTGTGCCACCATCCTTAGCTCCAGTTTCACTTCTTACATTTTATTTGACTTCTCTTCCTGGAGCCACAGTCTGACTATGCTGCCCAGGCTGTCTGGCCTGAGTTCCAGGGTTGAAGTGTTCTGCCCCAGCTGGGAATGCAGGTGTCTCCCACCGCACTCAACTCTAACATCATTTTATTTAATTTAAAAATAGTTATATTTTTAAAAAAATTTTATGATTATGAGCACTTTGCCTGAATGCGTGGATGTGCATCATGTGTGTGCCCAGTGCCTTTGGAGACTAGAACTTCTTCATCAGGCTCTTTAGACCTGGAGCAGCAGAGGCTGTGGGCAGCCATGTGGGTGGTGGTAACTAAACCACAGTCCTCCGCAAGAGCGGCAAGTGCGGGCTGGAGAGATGGCTCAGAGGTTAAGAGCACAACCTGCTCTTCCAAAGGTCCTCAGTTCAATTCTCAGCAACCACATGGTTGTTCACAACCATCTCTAATAAGAGCTGGTGCCCTCTTCTGGCCTGCAGGCAGAACAATGCATACATTATAAGCAAACAAACAATAAATAGATTTAAAAAAAAAGTGCTTTCAACCTCTGAGCCATCTCTCTGGGGTTTGGTTTGGTTTTATACAGGATTTCTCTGCGTAGCTCTGGCTGTCCTGGGACAGATCTCTCTTTAACCCTATCTGGTCTGGAACTCACTATGCAGACCAAGCATGCACCACTTGGCTCTCCAAGTCCTTGTTATTACTGGTTTAATTATGTGTATTTGTGGGGGGGGCATGCATATGAATGCAGTGACCAAGGAGGCCAGAATTCAGGATCTCCTGGGGCTGAAGTTACAGGCAGTTGTGCTGGGAACAAAAGTTGGGACCTCTGGAAGAGCAGCAAGTACCCTGAGTACTTGCTGAGCCATCTGCTATCCCTTAACATCATTTTAAAGAGAATATAACTTCATGCCATTAATATATGTCTTAACCACAAATCATTTCCAGAAATGGATTTTTTTATTACGTCCAACAGTGCTATACTCATAAAGCAATACTACCTGCCTCACCCCTTCCTCGGTCTCTGGTACCCTCTTTTCTACTTTATGTCCCTGAATTGTCTGTTCTAGATACCTCACGGGATTGGAGTGATACAGTGTTTTCCCAGTGTCTGGCTTATTTCACTTAGCATCCTGTTTCCAAGATCTGCTCATTCTTCCATGCATCCAGCCATACTGTAGTGTGTGATGGAATTTTTTTTTCAGTGCTGGTAAGGGGTGGAACCCAGGGCCTTATAAACTCTAAGTACACCCACATGTGATGGTGCCACCTAGTGCTTGGAAGACCGAGCCAGGAGGAACAGGAGTTCAAGGTCATCTTCCTCACACTTGTAATCCCAGTGTTTAGGAAGATTGCCAAGAGTTCAGCCTAGGTTACCGAGTGAGACTTTGTCTTAAAAACCAAACCAGACAAACAGATTACATCTAGCTGCTAGGGATGCTGAGGCAGTTCACTTGAACACAGGAGGTTAAAAACAACTGTGGAAACAGCAGGACCTCATCTCAGAAAAAAAAATAAATAAAAGCTTCTGTCTTGAATATTTATACCAGTTTTCCCTTGTCATTAGTCCCTCAAAAAGTGCAGTGTGGAAGCATTTACAAGTCTGGGATGGTGGCACTCACAGCTCTCAGAGAGCAGGAAGATCCCAAAATCAAGGTCACCCTGGGCTCTAGAGGAAGACCCTACATCAATGAGTTCAAGGCCAGTCCCGTCTACACAGCAAGTTTCACAACAGCCAGAGCTACGTAGAGAGAGCCTGTCTAAAACAAAACAACAAACAAACAAAGATCTTTCTTTTTAAAAAAAGAATTTGGTGCTCTTCACGAGGACCTGGGTTCCATTCCCAGTACCCACATGCAGCTCACAACCATCCGTAACTCCAGTTTCAAGATATCAAACACCCTCTCTGGCTTCCATGGGCACTGTACACATGTGGTACAACACAGACATGCATGCATCCAAAACATCCATTCATATAAAATAAAAATAAATATTCTTTAAACGTTTTTTTAAAAGTAGGGTGTGGGGCACAGGCCTGTAATTCCAGAGGCTGAGACAGGAGAATAGACTGGGCTGAGATAAGGAAATGAGATAAAGCTTATATAATATATAATATATGGGATTATATAGGGAAGCCCTTTTCTCTTTTCCAAAACACAAACACAGGAGGGTTCAGTGCACACACATACTCAAAGAGAAAGTGGAACTAAAAACAACAATAAAAATCCATTTATATTGTATTACATGGGTTATAAGCAACCTAGAGATAGGTAGTTTGGGGGAAGAAGGGGAGAACACAGGGTCTCAGGTGACCTAGACTGCTCTAAGACTAAGTAGCCGAGGGTGGCTTTGAACTCCTGCTCCTCCAGTTTCCATCTCCCAAGTGCTGGGGTTACAGGCATGTAGTACCTGACCTGGGCCTAGAGACAGGTACTTTAAGGTATATAGGACAATATGTGTAGGATTTATGCCTCCAAAAACGTTGGCAGCTGAAGGGGTCTGAGATACTAATATCCCACCCACAGATACTGATACTAGTACCAAATCAGATGTAAACATGCTGAACAGCAAAGGACCATGTCCTCCTGCCCCACTTACAGCAAGCCAGCAAATTCTGCACATACATTGTGTTTGCAGGCCTCTGCCTTGGCAGCTGGCATTTCTTCAACCTGGAATGTCCTTCCTCCCCTTTGCTACCTGATGAACCTGGTCATTTTACACGAGGCTGTGTGACCCTCTTTCCTGGCTCTGTCTTCCTCTGCAGGGCAGCTGTGGTCGAGCCCCTTCCTTTGGGCTACACCTGTTCCTACATGCACGGCGACAGCTAGTTCTTAGTCCCTCTCCTTAGGCTCTGAGCAGGAGGGGCTTCAGGAGGAGGCTGACATCTTTGCCACCTCAGCATCTACACCAGTACGGGTGGCGTGGGAAGAAATCAGCCACTCCAGCAGCCGGGCCAAGCCCGTCGTCTCTAGTCCTCCCCACAGTTCTTTGAGGTAGGTGTTTGTCTTCATTGTTATAGGAAAGAAAACAAAAGCTGGTCTCCGAGGAATAAAGGCAAGACCCAAATCTTGGACCGCCCAGCTCCAAAGTCCAAAGTCGTACATTGCAGCTCTCAACAAGAATGAATAGGAGGGTTTGTGGATGGGTGCTGCATAGACTACCTGGTCTTTTATAATTGCCCATATGAAATCTATGCCCATGGGTGACATAATCATTTCCTCATTTGTCCGATTGGCATTCGTTTTAATAACCCACTTCCTTTTGAATCCTCTCAGCACACTGGCAGCACACACCCATCTCTTTCACACACACACAGATATGCCTCTTTACAATCTTCCCCGGAGTACTGAAGCACTTAAGCAAGGAGCAGCGGTACATTCCTGCAGTCCCAGCTACTCAGGAGGCTGAAACAGGAGGAGCCCAGGAGCAAGGACCAGCCTGAGCCAAAAGGGACACCTGTCTCCAAAAGAAAAAAGCCTTTTTAGCTTGCTGCTTTTAAGTGCTTTTAACCCACCTGCTGTTCTGTGTATTTATCTCCCCTCCCCAACTAGATGACAAAGCCCTAGGGTGAGGATCACATTCTTAAACACACACTTCAGCGCTGCACCTAGGTTCCCTGAGTGAATCTCCTTGGCCACTTGGAAGGAAAATGGTTTCCATCCAACAATTAGCTTATTCTTGGTGCTTCTATAACCACCGAATCATTTACCACGCTTCTGCCTCCGCTCTTTACTGACTCACAGGACACCAGGTCTCTGCACAGGCCTTATGGAAAACACTTACATTACAGTTTCGTTAAGGGGCCTGGGGAGATGGCGGGCGAGGGCTTGTACTGCCCCTGTGGGGGACCGGGGTTCACTTCCAAGCTCTCATTGTCAGGTGGCTCACAACCTGGAGCTCCAGCTCCAGGGACTCCAACACCTTTGGTCCCCCCAGGCACCCACATGTACCCACATACAGACAGACACGAGCATATATATCATCTAAAAAATTAGTGGGGCTGGAGAGATGGCTTAGTGGTTGAGAGCACTGGCTGCTCTTTCAGGGGATCAAGTTTCAATTCTCAGCACCCACATGGCAGCTAAAATTGTCTATAACTCTGGTTCTGGGGGATCTGACACCCTCATACAGACATACATGTGGGCAAAACAACAATGCACACAAAATAAAATAAATCACTACAAAATTAACGAAAGTGAAAAAATTTCAAAAATTCAGTAACAGTTTATAAGCAAAACAGCAAGAACTATCATTTTATAAACAAAATCTTACCATTTTACTTGTAAAATCAAAAACTCCTACAATTAGGAAGAACATTCTAGATACTAAGGGCAGGAATACATTCTTTTCTGGGAATTTCAAGTCTCTCTGTTAAAATAAGTTATAAAGCGAATCTTTGAACTCCTTCTTAAAGGGATCGCTTGAAAAAGGAAATGGCGATGGTCTCATTACCCTGTTCCAAAGAGAAGTTCTTGGGTTTCTTTATGGTGGAGATTCTTTGTGAAAAAGCTCCTTTCCAGCAGACAGAAAGGCCACGCTGCTAAGGCCCCTGCCTGGCCCCTTACCCTGTTCCCCTCCTTCCCTGAGCTCTGCCCAGGCTCCTGGCTCAGGAGCTGTACGGGCCCAGTGCCAGGCCAGATGGCAAAGATGGGAAAACCTGCCAAAGAGGAGTGTGGAAAGAGGGGTGTGGGTGTGGGGGAGAAGTAGCACAGACCCTCTCCCCAATTCTGCCTTGAAGGAGAGGCCAGGCTGGGGGAGTGGAGATGGAAAAAAAATCTAAGTAGCAGTTACCTCCAAAAAGAAGGAACAGTGATGTTTCATAGGAGGGGGCCACGGAGGCCTACACAGCTTGGTGACACGGACACTCACTGATGTCACATAGGCACACCATGACACACATTTTCATACATAGACACACGGAGGCATGCATACATTAGCATCCAAATCAGTGTCTGTGTACAGGGCCACGTGGGCCAGAGAAGAAAGAGAAGTCCTGGCCCCTGCCTTAGGGAAAATCTTTAACGAGCACAGATAGCCAGGTTTCTTCATAAGTGCATGCTCATACAGATGTATGCAAAAAATATCTCAGCCCACAGGCATGGAGCACCAGAGGAACCACAGTTACCATAGAGGAACCACACAATGCTTTCCACCCTCTCGCTGCTCAAACCAGAGCAGGCCAGTAGCTCGTGGCGTCCCTGTCTTTGGGATCCCATGTGCACATATGGGGCCCTTGTTCCTTACCTCCTCAGGACCTCTGGAACCTGTTCCATTGCCCTCTGAGCTGCTGGGCTAGGTGCTGCTCTTAGCTGAGATAAGGGAGAGGGGCAGGGCTATTTTCTGTCACAGGCAGGAAGTAAAAACCAAGAGTAAAGTGGGCAGGAGGCTAGCTCATGATCAGTCCTCCACGCTGCCCCCCTGCTCTGCCTACGGGGGCCAGTCTCCCCAGCCTGTAGCCGACGACACGGAAGATTGCTGCAGCCAGCAAACTCAACAGTGACAGGAAGAGTCTGCCCACCACCGTCACTGTGTTCCCCACCTTGCCTCTCTCCCATGTGCCACAGATATCTTGCTCGGTGACTCCTGTTACCAATTCACATCTTTCTGCCTTCTCCACAGGGCCAAAATTCAGGTCTTCGTGCCAACAATTACCTCTGGGGTAACCTCAGGTCATTTCTCAGCCCAAACACAGGAAATAGTACTCCTCTTCCTAAGTGTCTAAATTGCCCCTTAGACACTTCCTCTGCTTCTGTTCAATCACTGCCGAGCAGGTGCACCTCACCCCTGACAGGCTTGGGTGCAAGGGTGATATCATGCGCACTCACTAAGCTCCCCACAGGGCCCCTGGGTTTGCCGAGAACCCTGTCTTAGACTTGTTAGTTCTGCCCCAGTCTCAGGTGTGCTGGTTTATACCTGTAATGCCAGCACTTGGGCGGCGGAAAGCAGGAAGGTCACCACAGGTCACTCCCAGGCCTGGGTCTGCATAACCAGGTTCAGACCAGGCAAGGAAACCCTGTCCGTCAGGGTGTGCGTACTTTTCTATGTAGTGAGTGCAGGGCAGCAGGATTACCCGGTAAGACTGCCTCTCAAAACAAAACTAAACTTAAAGATGCATTCTGGCCTTCCTGTGCACAGTTCAAAGCTGCCGGCCAGCTTCTCCTGAGACTGAGGGCCAGGGGAGATGGCAAGGGCAATGGTTTGGAGAGTTCAGAGTGAGGTCACTCAGCCTAGAAGAAGATAGAGTCTGGGGTCACCAGAAAGAGAGAAGAGGCCTCCTGTGGCCCAGTAGCCATTCGTTGGTTGCAGGCCCAGGTATCCTGCCCCGTCACTGGGGTCCTGTCTTCTCCCTGCTCAAGACAGCCCTGCTTGTCCTCTCTCCCCCAGTTTTTTTCTCCCTGCCCTTCCAACATGGCCCTCAGCTACAGTCTCCATCCTGGGCGCAGCAATTTCCCTTCCTTTTTTTTTTTTTTTTTTTTTTTTTTTTTTGGTTTTTCGAGACAGGGTTTCTCTGTAGCTTTTGGAGCCTGTCCTGGAACTAGCTCTTGCAGACCAGGCTGGCCTCGAACTCACAGAGAGAGCCACCTGGTGTGCTCCACCACCTCCCAGCCACAATTTCCCTTCCTATACCTGTCTAGCCCCCTTCAGTGGGGTTTCCCTCTCCTCCCTCCTTTCTTCCTTTCTCCTTGAGATAGGATCTCACAGCATATCTCTGGCTGACTTGGAATTCACCACAATTCTTCTGCCTCAGGCTCTAGAGTGCTGGGATGGTGATCAGCCTTCACAATGCTTTTCTGGGAAAGCCAGAAGTCATAGGTGACCCACAGTCCAGTAGTTAGTTTCCCCGATGTGTAGATGACAGCTTACCTACCTGTCCCTCCACCCTGTCCCAAAGCTGGAAAAACAGGAAAGGAAGTTCCAACCCCCCAAAAAGTCACTGCCATAGGCTGCCCTGTGCACATCTTACCCTCCGCTTCAGGCCTGACAGGTCCTGCCTCTTTTGAATAAGCTCCTGGAGCCTTTTAGGCTGGGTGACCTTACTCTGAACTTCCATCAGACCACTGGCCTGAGGCCCACGCCCTTTGTTTCTGATGCTGGGGATGCACCCAGGGCCTAGTGCACACTAGACGAGCACTTTGCCCCCTAGCTACGCCAGTATTCTCATCAGCTCTCCCCTCTTCTGCTGTCTCCTCCTTGGTATTATTATTATTTTATTATTTAGTGCCCCTGAACATAAAAGGTCTCTGTGTCAGTGGGGCACATACTGGGGGGAGTGGGGTGGGGAGAGCTAATGGCACAGACTGAGCTGGCCTCTGGTGTCTGTGGTTGTTTGAGAGGGGGCCACTGTCACATTCCTTACCTCCATTTCCCCCAGGGCTGTGACTTCAGCTTATCATAAACGAAGAGTTCTGGAAGTCTTTGAGTTCCTTTCTTGTCATTGAGCCCCTTAAAACTGTAGGCAGTAGGCAGGCAGTGGCCTGCACAAGGATGGCAAAGGTCCCAGACAGCCTTCCACAGGTTCTCACACATGCACAATAGCGCATTTCCTCCCCCTTTATGCTACTCATGAGCCATAGTCTGTCAAAGCCGTGGGGACAGAGAGACCAGATGGCCCAACACCCTTCTATTTCAGCATGTCAGGTTGGGGCAGCGCTTCCTCATGATCCATTAAAACTGACCTGGGAGGGCTGAGGGTAGCTCGGTGGCAGAAAGGTTACTAGTATTTACAAGGTCCTGGGCTTAACCTCAGGCACAACAAAAAATAGATGAAGTAGATCTGAGCATCGTGGCACACTCTTATAGTTTCAACTATCTGGAAAGCTGATAGGATAGGGATCATTTGAGGCTAGGAGTTGAAGACCATCCTAGAAAGCATGAGACTTCGGGCTGGGCGGTGGTGGTACATGCCTTTAATTCCAGCATTTGGGAGGCAGAGGTAGGCGGATCTCTGTGAGTTCAAAGCCAGCTTGGTCTACAAGAGCTAGTTGCAGGACAGCTAGGACTGTTTTACAGAGAAACACTGTCTTGAAAAAACAAACACACAAACAAAAAGAAAGCATGAGACTTCATTCCCCAAAATGGTCAGTCAGGAGAGTGGGGATGTAGCTCCTCAGTTGGTAGAGTGTTTGCCTAGCATGCTCTGGGTTCACCCCTAGCACTTGTAGAAACCTGGTGTGGTGGTTCATGCCTGGAATCCCAGACTCCAGAGGGAGAGGAATCAGGAGTTCAAGGACCTCCTTGGCTACATTTAGATTTTGAGGCCAGCCTGGGCACTCAGTGGTAGGGCAAGCGCATAGCTTATAGTCATTCCATCCCAGCACCAAATAACCAAATAAAACACACTTGGTGACTGGGGAGGGCTGTCTTTCCCGGTCAGATCTTTAGCTAACTTTAATCGGTTCAGCTCAGTGTCTTCCAGGTTAGGACCCCGTCCTGCAGGATGAGCAGGTCTCAGAGCGCTCTTCTCAGGGCGCTCAGGGTCAGCATGAAAGCAGGAGCCTAGCGATCTAGGGGAGGACCCTAAGGTGGTTCACAGTGGGGCTTCAGGCCTCAGGGTGTGCCAGGCATGTTGGCTGCCTCTTCAGGCCCCCTGTGGAAAGATCTGTCCCTGGGGGGAAGCTCCTTTTGCCCTCTCACCTTTTCCAAAAGGGTTCCCCAAAGCCCACCCCTATTCTCCATCCTCACCAATGTCTCCCACTTCTGGTGAGTTCCCGCTTGTCACACCCCCGTACCTGTGCTCAGCCGCTCTTCCTCTGTCGCTGCCCCAAGACGGCTTCCGCTGACACTCTGGGCTGGGCTGAGCTGTGCCGGTAGGACCTGCTCCTGGGCGGGCCTGACACACCCACCCCACAGATCTCAGTCCATCCCTGCCAGCTCCATGCACTCACCCAAACCCACAGAGTCAGAGTGGAGAAATGCCTTGACCACAGACACCTCAGCAAACGGGTCCGAGAAGCGAGTCCCAAGAGCTGATGAAAACCCAGCCCTAACTCTAGTCATCCCAACTATGGCTCACAGACTTGCAGTTTCCGGGAACTCCAGGTGGCACACCCACCACTGATGCCTGATGACTAACACCCTCCCCCCACCCATGTTACTCTCACCTGTCTCCTCCCTGCCTGCTTCTCTTCCTCTCTTGGGTCAGGTAGGTGGTTTACTTCATGTGGCTTGTGGTTGTATCTTCCGCTGCCTAGGGCCCGTGGGCATGCCAAGTGTTGTCCCTCCGTGCCAGCACACACCTAGTTCCTCCATCGGCAGTGGCCTGTCTGGATGCTTCCTCCTCTCCCGCTGCTGTCTCAGGCTGGGAGCTCCTGGAGGCAGGGAGCCTAGGGTGGTTCCTGTCTACATCTTTGGGCTGAGCATAGCCCCTTGCTACATAATCAAAGGCAGTGTTTTTGGAGGTATCTGGAAAAGGTATTACGGTTACATGAGTTTGGCAAATACTAGGCAAAATGCAGCATTAGCATTGTGCTGAATGGGAAGCCATGGATTGACCACTCCAGCTGGCAGAGGGTGCATAAGGGGTGTCTTATTCTAATTGAGTTGTTTCCTTTGTGAGGATTGAATCTAGGATGGCGTGTGCAGGTTAGCAGGTGCTCTTCCACTAAGCCACACCCTGATCTACTATTTTGGGCACATTTCAACTTTCCTTTTTTGAGACAGGTCTCATTATGTATCTCTGACTAGCTTAGAACTCACTCTGTAGACCAGGCTGGCCTTGAGCTCACAGAGATCCTCCTGCCTCAGCTTCCTGAGTGCTGGTGTTAGAGGTGTGCGCCACCATGACTGGCAATCTCTTGATTTTTTTTTTCTTAAAGAAATTTTATGCTCCAGAAAACCACAATTGGTCACAACGCAAAGATCAACTGATGCTGGTGTGCCCAGCCCCAATGGATACACCGACAATACACTTCCTGCACCTAAGGTTCAGGACACAGATCCAAAAAGGAGCGGAAAGAACCAGAGGAACAGGAAGTCCAATGTGAGAACGTGCAGAAAAGACAGGGAAACTTCACCCATGGTACCTCAGCAATATGGCTGCCTAAATAAGATCTGAACAGTGGCAACACTAGTACCTGCTAATGTGGAAACAGGATGACCACCAGGAGCCCCGCCTCCAGACAAAGAACGCTGGCCGCTGATGACGGCCGAGAGAGAGAGAGAGAGAGAGAGAGAGAGAGAGAGAGAGAGAGAGAGAGAGAGTTAGTCTTTCCCAGGGATGAACCCCTTAATTACTTAGTTACTTAACCAATACCAAATGGTCAACCCTGAAACTATGTATACACAAGATACACTAAATGGTCTTAGTAGATTGTGTGTGTGTGTGTGTGTGTGTGTGTGAGAGAGAGAGAGAGAGAGAGAGAGAAACAGTGGGATAAAAAAGAAACCATTCATTTGAGAGGGAGTGAGGAGAGAACATGACAGGAATTGGAGAGAGGAGCAGGAAGGGAAGAAATTAAATTTTAACTAAAATAAAAAATAATTTTTTACATATGTGTATCCTTGAGTGTGTCTATGTGTGCAAGGTACATGCAGGTGCTTGTGAAGGCTGGGCGATAGCATTCGACCTTTGGAAATTGGAGTCATCAGACATGGGTGCTGGGAACCAAGTCTGGGATTTCTGCAAGAGCAGGAAGTATCCTTAACCATTGAGCCTTCTTTTTTTCCTCTAATTTTGTTGTTCTGGTTTTTTGAGACAAGGTCTCTCTAATATATAGATCTGGCTGTCCTGGAACTCGCTTTGTAGGCCAGGCTGACCTCGAACTCACAGAGATCTGCCTGCCTCTGCCTCCTGAGTACTGGAATTAACGGTGTACACCACCACCGCCTGGCTTGAAAATGTTTTTATTATGAAGGTGTAGATGTAGTGTGTGTGTGTGTGTTTGAGAGATGTATGTAGACAATGTGCAATCATGCCATGGTACCTGTGTCAACACTGTGGAGGTGGCTCTCTTCTTCTACCTCTTTTTTTTTTTCAGATTTATTTATTTATTATGTATACAACATTCCTTCCATGTATGTTTGCATGCCAGAAAAGGTCACCAGATCTCATTATAGATGGCAGTGAGCCACCATGTGGTTGCTGGGAATTGAACTCAGGACCTCTGGAAGAGCAGTCAGTGCTCTTAACCTCTGAGCCATCTCTCCAGCCCCCTTCTTCTACCTCTTAACATGGGTTCTGGGGATTGAATTTAAGGCACCAGGCCTGTAAGCAAATGCTTTTATTTGCTAAGCCATCTCTCTAGTCCCCCACAATTATTACCCCTTTTGGGAAACAGGGTCTCATATAGCCCAAGTTGACCTCAAACTATGCAGCCACGGATGACCCTGATCCACTCCCCATGCACCACCATGCCCGACTGAACCCAGGGCCTTGTCCATGCTAGGCAAGCACTCTGCCAAGTGAGCTACATCCCCAACCCCAAGTTCTGTTTCGTGTTAACTAAAATGCTGCTAATGACAGGTAGCCTATCGAAGAGACTCTACATGTGCTTTCTCCAGTTCTACTGCTTTGTGAGTGTCCAAATTCTTCCAGGCCAGTGCCAAAGTGACGCTTCAAGGTGCTTCATCATCGAGACCATCTGGCAATTCTTGTTCGCTTGTGGCTTCTGAGCTCCAGGATGTAGCTTCAGTTTCCTTATAGAGGGAAGTGCAAGATAAGTCACACTTTCTGGGGTTGATACAATCTCAGGCTTCGGTCTTGAGAATCCCACATTCACATGAGAGCTTGTGGCCCAGAGTTTCAGTGATGAAGACCAGCATACCTTCTCCGCCCCTGCTGCTTCTCCTGGTGCAGGATGCTTCCTCAGAGCTGTCCCCAAGACGTTCTCATTCGCAGGTGAAGCCCTCCCAACGGGAGGGAGTCTGGAGGTGGATTCCTAAGGGATGAGGTGGCGGTGCTGAGGGTGGGGACCACACTAAATAGAGCACATGGGCTGAAGATAAACACTTTATTCGAAGGTATTCTTCAAGGCACGTGGAGCACCCATCACGGACCTCTCTGGGACTGCTGTCCCAACCCAAGGAAAATGTGAGTAGGAGCCAGGTAGGAGACCTGTGAGGGGCACCTGGAAGCCGACTGACAGATGAGGTCTAAGAGCGATGGATGAAGTGGAAAGGTCGGGCTGGGGCGGGGACAGCACAGACCCCAGCTCATCCAAACTGGCCGAGAGCCGAAGTTTTAAATTCTTGGCTCCACCGAAGGATAACCTCCTCGCTTTTAGCTGGGCTCAGCACGTTGTATTTCTCGTTCAGCATACATCTCATGCGGGACACCTACAAAAGGATGGTGTGTACGTATGGGAGCATGACGTGAGGAGCGGTCAGAGCCAGGGCAGGTGGGACAGGGCAGAAAGGGATGCAGACGGGGTTTCAATGGTTCACCCTCCTTTAAGACAGAGGAGGCCTAAACTCAGGGAGGAAGTGAGTACTGTAGGCTACCTACTGAGCAAGGCTGGGAGGCCAGACTGAAACTCAGCACCCCATCTTCAGGCCAGCCAAGGGCTTCCCACTGGGTCCTCCCAGGCACATCCCTCTTATCTGTACTAGCGTCCCTTGCCTGCTCCTGCCTGAGAGGACCTGGCTCTCTCCAGACTAGGAAGAGGAGGAGGCACTGTCTGGAGGCTTCTGCCTCAGAGAAGCTGACAGGGAACTGTTTCCACAACCCAGCTTCTAGAAAAGAGAGCTCAGAGCAGACCCTCCCAGGAGCATTAAGGGGCGAGGACAGGGTCAGAGCTCACCTTTCGGTTCTGGTTTTTCATCAGACACTGTTGACTTTTGAAGGAACAGTAGTTTGGGTACTGGACATGGTCTGTGTCACAAATCTGAACCAGGAGCCAGGGAGAGGGACAGAGTATCAAAACCCTGACAGGACACCAGTCTCTAGATTAAGGGTCATGGCAGTCCTGGGTGGGCCAGGGCCCTAGAGAAGCAAGCCGTGCATCGTTGGGGTGTACCCCACCGTGCTTTTTGCCTTTCTTTCACCCTCAGTCCTGGGTCCTTAGAAAACAGTCAGGAGGGGAGGGGAACCAGGAGTGTCCTATTGGTCAGCTTCCTGGGGATACAGAAGGAGGGAGCTAGGGGTCCAGCACATGAGTGGTCAAGGGCTTGCTTAGTATACAAAGGTCCTGGATGCCATGCCTAGTGTGCGCGCGCATACACACACACACACACACAGAGATGAGAGTATAGAACATAGGAAGGTGACTCAGTTAATCGTCCAATGATCAGGAGGCCCGAGGGGGAAGGGCACAAGGACCGCTGATGAGTGACAGTGGACCAACCATTCCTCTGAGGACCTTGCCTGCTGTCAAACCATGGAGTGGGCTTGGGGACGAGCTCTCAGCAACGATAGGTGATCAACAACTAAGAGGTGGCAGCTTAGGGGGAGGGGAAATACGCTGGTATTACTGATGGGGAAAGCACTGGACATGATGGGAAGAGGGTCTTCAGGAGGCGAGTTCCACAGGGCCGGGCGGAGTCTAGGCTGTCACTGTAGCCATGAGTGAACTTTGGCTCACAGTAGGCCACGACATGACTTGACCAATGCTGCTCAGCAAATGACTGGTAGAGTTGGGGCCAGAACTTCTTTTTATTTATTTATTTAGTATGCAGTGTTCTATCTGCATGCATGCCTGCACACCAGAAGAGGGCATCAGATCTCATTATAGATGGTTGTGAACCTCCATGTGGTTGCTGGGAATTGAACTCAGGACCTCTGGAAGAGCAGCCAGTGCTCTTTACCTCTGAGCCATCTCTCCGGCCCCCTGGGGGCCAGAACGTCTATCTCTCTCTGGCCTCCAAGTCTGGAGCTTCCTCACTGCACAGGGTTCCTACTGCTTTGTGGAGTGTGACCCTGATCTACTCGGGGGAGGGTGCGTTAAAGAATGGCAGGAAGCCTCTAAGGACTGGGTCTCAGAGCTGGGGCCCCAAGTTCTGGCTTTCCAGAGTAAGTTCCTAGGAAGAACCAGGAGTGCCTGAGGGGGACAAGGTTGAAGAAAAGTGTCTGACCTTGGTAGGGAGATCCCCATCCTGGAAGCTAAGGAATTCAGCCTTGAGCCAGTTGGAGACTCGGTCATCTTCACAGCCCTTCACGGCAAGCCGGTTACACCAGAAGTTCGAGCTGAGCCCTCCATACATACCTAGCCCACCAAAACGGCCTTTTTCTGGGATCTTTGCCTGTGGACATGAGACACATGAGAGGCACAGGCCTCTCTACCCCCAGACCTCCTTCCCATGGTCCCTCCAGCCTTCCCTACCGCACGCCTCCCAGCTGAGGTACCTGGTTGCCAGTGGATATGCTCTGGGCTGAGAGGAAGGGGCTGATGAAGGGGATCTTGTGGGACGCACCACACTGCTGTCGCAGCACAATGCCCTCAGTGTGGCACTGCTCCAGCTTCAGGGAGCAGAATGCACAGAGGGGACAGGCAGCTGTGTGTCGCCGTCCAAGACTGTCACAGACCTGGGACAGGAGTTTGAGTGGGAGGCTGAGTCTTGGCAGGTCACCCATTCCCCTGCATCCACCCTCCAGAGCTCACAGCATGACAGCTGATGCTTTTTGCCCTCAGGCCTTTTGCTCATCCTTCCTAAGACTCCCTCAGGGACCTCCCCTCAGTTCTCTTGGGATGGTTTCCCAGCTCCTAAGTAAAGTTCATCTGCAGGTGGAATCCCCATCTTTAATACCAGCTCTGGTTTCTTCTCCAGGCTCCAAATTCTCCTTGCCAAGTAACTCACAGGCATCTGACATGGGGGAAGGGAATCCATCCTTGCTTAAACAACCCAAGAAGGATCATAACTCTCCTCTCTGTTCCATTAACGATAGTGCCAGCAATATTTGTAGAGGTCACAGTGCTGGCCAGCAGAGACAGGAGTGTCACAAGATTGAGACCTGCCTGAGCTACTTGGCAAGACACTGCCAAAAAAAAAAGAAAAAGAAAAAGACAAAAAAAAAAAAACCATTCAGGGATTTACCCTCTTAGAAGGCAGAGGTAGGAGGATCAGGAATTCAAAATCTTCAAATTCTAGACCAGCTTGGCCTACAGAGATCCTTTCTTTAAAAACAAAACAAACAAACAAACAAAAACCAGCCGGGCATGGTGGCATATGTCTTTAACCCCAGCATCCTGGTGACATTGATAAGTGGATCTCTGAGTTCCAGGCCAGCCTGGTCTACATAGTGAGACGCTGTCTCAAAATCAAAAACATCAAACGCACGCCATTAATCCCATAAGTACTAACAAATAACACTGGCACTTACTCATGAGGAGAGCGAGGCTCCATGTGGTTAGGAACATTGCTCAGAGTTGGACATGGATCCAGGTCTTTCCATCTCTCAGACCCGTTCTCCATCACATGCCTAGTTCCAAACCCGCCAGTTGCTGTAGGGTCTTTCGGAGTGGGGTTACCCATCTCCTAGCTGAGTGCTGGTCCTGAGTGAGTGTTCCTCAGCACAACCAGAAACATCTGGTCAAGTGCACCTTCATCCCACCATCACCCAAGGTGCAGCCTGAAACAAGGCGTGGGCTCCTTTTCAGTCCCTGCTCACCCTGCAGCAGCAGGCGAGGGGGACAGCAGCAGGACCCTGACCCCAGACTTTTATCAGATTTCCCTTCCCTGCAGTGTTAAATGCCTCCAGTAACAGCAGGACTTTCCACGTCAGTGCCCTATCTGTTTGACTTTGTCTTCTGATACTATGTGCTCAGGAAAATGGACTCTGTTCCCTTATCCAAGCACACTACCCTGAGCCTATGACCTCTGAACTTATGTTTCTAAAAAATCTCTCTCCAGCACACCCTCTTATAATACTGCTGACTCCACATTAACCTCCCGCGTCAGGCTCAAGTTCCTTCCAGCCAGAGCACATGTTCGTTCTGAGCCTTTCATGAACTTCTAGGTCCTGCTTGCTGTAGAGCCTTGTGCATACTATTCTCCCTACCAAGAACCCACCACTGGGCCCCTCCTTTTGCCTTGTTAACTCCCTTCAGGTCTCAGTTTAAACCCCAGTGCCCTGAAGAACATTCTCCGATCACTGCCATCGTGCAATGTTGGCGACACCAGCTGCTCTCTCGGCACTCTCTCCTCGTCCCCATAACAGTGCTGATCCCAGCTAGGCTTAGCACCAGGTGCCTGGATATGAAAGCACTCTCCCACTGAGCACACCCCAGCCTTATTTTTCTTTTTCTCCCCAACTAGTTTCCAAGAGAGCAAGCATTGAATCTGCTTTGTACCCTGCTAGCATCCCAAGTGTCAAGCGGACAGTTGGTGCCCAATAGTGTTAGCCTAACAAACAGAAGAATGAGTGGTAGGTTGGCTCTCAGTGGTTGTTTGCTAAACTGTAGTGTTTCAAACCAAGGAACTGTGTGCGGTAGGGTGCACCTGCACACCCAACTACTACCTACTCCCGAGGCTGAGAGAGCATCACTTGAGCCTGTGCGACAGAGACCATGCCCCCAGACAATAACAATGACAAAAAAAGGGGGGGACCCTTAAAAGCACAGATCTTTATGGGACTGGACTTGCTAAATGTGGAAGAAATGTTGGAACTGGGATCATTTTACAGATTCCCTGAAATGCCTTGGTGGTAATCTTGGTTGTCAACTTGACTAGACCTAAAATCAACTAAGAGGCAAGCCTGTGGGCATTTCTGTAAGGGATTTCCTTGGCCAGACTCTCTGAAGTGGGAAGAGCTAAATGGAGGATGGTAACCCAGGTAAGAGGATGAGGGGAGAAAGCAGCTTTCCACTTTGGCTCCTCGCCTTCACTCTCACCAGCAAGTCCATCTATCCTGTTGCTATCACAGACCATTCCTTCACTAATCTCAGAATCCACTTCTTTGGGATTCCAACGTAGATGGAAGACCAGCTGCTCTCCAGGAACCTTCTTTCCATGCGTTAGCACCTGATCGGGATTGCTGAGACATCCAGCCTCGTGCGTTGAGCTACCACCAGACTGTTGGCCTCTCTAGTGTGAGACAGCCGTGGCTGGACTACTCAGATCATATATGTAAGCCAATCAAATACATCCCCTTTGGATATGCTCATTCTCCGGGTTCTCTTCATTTAGAGAACCCTGATACAGATTATGGCACCAGTCCCCAGGATGACAACTATCCACCTGATGGCAGGCGTCATTGTGGAAACTGCAGTGTTTTCCTTAGCTGAATACTTATGGAGTTTCCGTTCCTGTACATGCCTCTGGTGAACTCACCCATGGACTTACAGAATGCCTGATCCACCACCATGGTATTCCACAGCTTTGCTTGTAATAAAGGAACTCACTTCTAAGCCAAGTAAGGGGCCAGTGGGCCCCCGCTCACGGAATTCACTGGTCTTATCATGCTTCCCACCATCCTGAAGAGAGCTGGCTTGACAGAATGGTGGAATGGGCTTTTCACTTTTTAAATTTTGTACGGATGTTCTGTATGCATGCATGTCTGTTCACCACTTGCATGCTTGGTGCTCTTGGAGGCTGGTTGTGAATCACCATATGGGTGTTTAGAAATAAACCTGGGTCCTTTGGAAGGGCAACTGGTACTCTTAACCACTGAGCCATTGCTCCAGCCCTTGGAATGGAATTTTTTTTTGGGGGGGGGTTTGAGACAGCCCTGTCTGTCCTGGAACTCACTCTGTAGAGCAGACTGGCCTCCAACTCACAGAGATCCACCTGCCTCTGCCTCCTGAATGCTGGGATTAAATGTGTGTGCCACCACTGCCTGGCTTGGAATGGCTTTTTAAAAGACAGGGTGCCAATCAGATAGGAGCAGCGTAAAGTGCTGGGGTAGCGCTTTCGGAAGACTGCATATACTCTGAATCAACCTCCAATATGCACTATTATTTCCTCCATAGCCAGGATTCAGGGTCTAGGAATTAAGGAGTGGAAATGAGGGCGGTGCCACTCTCACCTCTAGTGACCCCTAGGGACATTTTTAATTCCTGTTCCTTGGACTCTATGCTCTGCTCCATAAGGGGGAGCGGTCCTGCCAGGAGTCACAAACATTACATTTCGTTGGAAGCTAAGACCCCCCACCCCCACTTTGGGGAACAAGTCCCAAGCTAAGAAAGGAATAGATGTTAGGAGGGGTGATTGATCCAGACTACCAAGGGGAAACGGAATTCCTTCTTCACAATGGACATAAGATCATGTCTGGAGTGCAGAAGACATTTTAGGGCTCTGGGGTGCAACCCTTTAATACAGTTCCTCATGTTGTGGTGACCCCTAACTGTAAAAATTTTTGTTGCTACTTCATAACTGTGATTTTGCTACTGTTACAAATCATGAAGTAAGTATCTGATATGCAGGATATCTGATATGCAGACACCCCCGCCACCCCCCCACCCCCGCGCAAGGGGTCATGACCCACAGGTTGAGAGCTGTGGCTTTAGGGCATCCTCTTGGTGCTGCCACACCCTGCCCTGCCATCAAGGACATGGAAAACAGCAACCCAATCCAGGCAGGGGGACAGGATCCCAACCCTTCATGGGTAGAGGAATGAGTCACCCCTCCATTCTAGGTGCTTTCTGAGGGGAGGAGGCACAGAATGAGTAGTAGAAGTTATCAATTCCACCAGCTAAGGCCATGTGACCAGTCACGGAAATGAAGATTGTAACTGATGTCTTCCTGTCCTGTTTTGTTAAGGACATGTTTGTGCATATATACACATATATTAAGCAGACATTTGTGTTTTCTTTCCTCTGTTTCTTTATTATGTATTGCAATATCCATTGAGATAATGCTAGTGCTTAAGTGTTGTAAATATATATTATCATATGTAAATTATGGGGCACTAGAAGACTAAGCATTCCTCAAGGGATTTTACCACCTGTGTCCACTGACAAGGGGTGAGTTTCTCATGGTTAATCCTGGTTGTCAACTTGACTGGATTTGAATAAAAAGAGCCACTGGGAACTCCTGTGAGGGATTTTCTTGACCAGATCATTTGAAGGGGGAAGACTGATCCTAATGTAGGCTACGTGGGCAGCTGTAGACCAGACAGTAGGGAGAAGGGAGCTTTGCTTTTGGCCTGCTTGCCTTCATGCTCGCTGGCCAGTCCGGCTATCATGCGGAGGCGGCATTCCTTTACTCAGAGTGGGGCCAGTTTCTTCGGGCTTCCAGTGGAGGCGGAAGTCCAGCAGGTCTGCAGGAATCCTCAGGCCTCCAGCCAGCAGGTCTGCAGGAATCCTCAGGCCTCCAGTACCAGTCTGGAACCGACCGCTGAGTTGTCAGGCCTCACAGATTAAGCAACTACCAGATTCTTAGCCTCTCCAGCCATTGTTGGACTATGCAGACTGTATCACGTAAGCAAATCTAATAAATCCCCTTTTAATATACACTCATTCTTTCAGTTCTGTTTCTCTAGAGAATCCTAATACAAACGGTTTCTGTTATGTATCGGTTTTGGTACTGGAGACTGAACCTAGGGTCTTCTGCACGCTAGGCAAGTGTTCTACCACTGAGCTTCATCTTCAACCCTCTGTTTACTTTCTTGAGACTGGGTCTCACTAAGCTGTGCTCATTCTGCTGCCTATTCCAGACTGAACTTGTGACTCTCTTGCCTTGTAAGCAGCTGGGACTATAGCCTGCACCACCAGAGTCAACAGGAATACGTTCTATGAACCTTCTGGAAAGAAAAAGAGCACAGCTAGGGACTGAAGATGCTGGATAGGATTCAAGGGACGGTTTACAGCCTAACAACTTCAAGAGCTGAAGGATGCGTTCAAGCCCAGACTGGCTTCCAGACTAGGTCTTGAACCTTCTTCCTCTGTGGCAGCTCGAGATGTCCTTCCAAGGAATCTCTTTAAGCCATCCCTCATGCTTTCCTTGCCCAGCCCCTCACCCATGGCTCACACAGTACCAGGCCCATAGGATGTCCAGTGGCATGTATCCATCAAATAGCATGGTGGACATACCGAATACCCGAAGCCAAGGATCTCCTCCTCCATGTAGCTCCAGGCCTTGGCTGTGGGAGTCATGGTGCAGGTATTCTCCATAATGGAATAGCATAGCACCATCAAGGTCTCCGTGTGGGGCAGCTGCAGGAGGCTGCAAGAAGACAGTACAGACTGGTGGGGATGGGCTAGAGGGGTGGGGCAAAAAAGCCACATCCACTCTTCCCCGCCGCTGAGCAGTTGGGCTTGGTGACATGCATTCAGCATGCTTAGCAGAGGACCTCCATCCTGCAGCCTGAGAGGACCTTGGACCAACTGCCTACTTTATACTGAGGAACTGAAATCCAACATGGAGAAACAGTGGCTGGAGAGATGGCTCAGTGGTTAAGAGCAGTTGCTGCTCTTCCAGAAGACCCAAGCTTGGTTCCCAACACCCACTCTTGCAGCTCACAACCACCCATTTACTGTAGTCCCAGGGGATCCGACGCCCTCTTCTGACCTCCAAGGACACCTGCACACATGTGCATAACACACACACACATACACACACACACACACACACACACACACACACACACACACACACACACACACACACACACACCTAAGTAACAATACATATTAAAGAACAACAACAACAACAAAATGGAGAAATAACTTTCTGAAGGCTTTAGTGCTAATCAAGGCCAGAGATAAGACCAGAACCCAGGGTGGGGCTTAAATCAAGGACGGGCAGAGAACAGGAGGGGCTGCCACTGCTAGCTTTGCCTAAGCAGGTCTGAGTCGGTCTGGAGACCAAAGCTGGTAAGTGGGCTTCGCAATTCCAAAGAAGGCAGCAGGGATGGCAGGGCCCATGAGGAAGTCACAATCTCCTGTACCTGCCAGTGCTTTGGCTTCTCCAGGAGTTATCGTACGGTTCATTCATTGCATCCATCTCTTGGGCTGACCGAATAAGCTCCTGGATGTTCTCCATCATCAGTGGAGGAGAGTCCACTTCTCGGACCCGGGGAGTAAAGGAAGAGGAAGGGTTGGAAGACAGCGATTCAGACTGAAACTTGGGCTCTGAGTTCGACTGCAGATTGGACACTGACTCCAGGCCCTCCTCTGTCCCCTGCCCCTCTTCCTGTTTGGCTTCCTCCTCTTCTTCCTCCTCCTCCTGCTGTTCCTGCTCCTGCCCTTCCTCTTGCTTGTGCTCCTGCATTTGCTCCTGGGCCTGCTTGCGCTGCTCCTGCTTGCGGCCCAGCTGCTCCTTGCCCCCCAGCGACAGGGACGACTGCAGCAGCTCCTCCACGTTATTGTTGAGGCGCTCGGGCCATGGCTGAAAGACCTGGCGCTCTGTGGCTGCAGCAAGGTTAGAAGGGACCAAGAAAGAGAAGAGCAAAGATCAGATTTCCTTCCCCTGGAGACACCACATTTATCTGTGCCACCATGGCAGTATGGGCCTGTAATCTTAGCATCCGGGAGGTGGAGACAGGGGAGGACTTCAATCTTAGCATCCGGGAGGTGGAGACAGGGGAGGACTTCAAGTCTAGCCTCAGCTACATGTTGAATTGAGGCTAGACAAGGGTGAAGACCCTATCTAAAAACAGTATCAGCACAAATTGTGTTTGTTTTGTTTTTTAATCAAGAAATTGGGGGAAAAATGAAATTGGGGCTAGAGGGTAATTGCTAAAGTGCTTGCAAGCATGGAGACCTGAGTTCAGCCCTCAGAGGATACATAAAGTCTGGGTATGGGGGGGCTGGAGAGATGGCTCAGTGGTTAAGAGCACTGCCTGCCCTTCCAAAGGTCCTGAGTTCAGTTCCCAGCAACCACATGGTGGCTCACAACCATCTGTAATGAGATCTGGTGCCCTCTTCTGGTCTGCAGGCATACATGCAGACAGAGTATCAAGAATACTGTATACATAATAAATAAATAGACTTAAAAAAAAAAAGTCTGGGTATGGCAACATGTGCCTACAGTCTGTGCTGGGAAGGCGCAGAGAGAAAGATGCAGAGGATTTACAGGTTAGTCAGTGAGCTCCAAGTTTCTTTCTATTAATTAATTTTTATTTTTTGTTTTTTTGAGACAGGGTTTCTCTCTGTACCCCTAGCTGTCCTGGAACTCGCTCTGTAGAACAGGATGGCCTCAGAGATCCACCTGCCTCTGCTTCCTGAGTACTGGGAATAAAGGCATGCACTACCACCACCCAGCAAGTAATTATTTCTTTGAGACAAAGTCTTGCTATGTAGTCTTGGCTGATCTAAAATTCAGAGTTCCATCTACTTCCCATGTGCTGAGACTAAAGGCCTGTGACACCATGCCCAGCAGCTGGGAGCTTCTTTTTCTTTCCTTCTTTCTTTTTCTCTTAATGTGTCTATTTTTTATAATTTATTTTTATTTTATATGCATTGGTGTTTTGCCTGCGTGTATGTATGGATGAGGGTGTTGGATCTCCTAGAACTGGAGTTACAGACAGTTGTTTTTATTTGTTTTTTATTTTTTATTTTTTTCGAGACAGAGTTTCTGTTTGTATAGCCCTGGCTGTCCTGGAACTCTCTCTGTAGACGAGGCTGGCCTTGAACTCAAAGAGATTCACCTGCCTCTGTCTCCCAAGTGTTGGGATTAAAGGCTTGAACCACCACCACCTGGAGTTACAGACAGTTGTGAGCTGCCATGTGGGTGCTGAGAACTGAACCCAGGTCCTCTGAAAGATCAGCCAGTGTTCTTAGCCATGGAGTCCATTCACTAGCCATGGCTCCAAGTTTCATGAAAGAACAAGTTTCAAAAATTAAGGTGGTCTAAGCTGGACATGATGGTATATGCCTTTAATCCCAGCATTCTGGAGATTGAGGCAGATCTGTGTGAGTTCTAGGCTAGCTTGGTCTACACAGTGAGTTCCATGCCAGCCAGGGCTACACAGTTACACTCAGTCTCAAAATAAATGTGGTGACTGAGGAAGACCCTCAGTGCTGACCTATGATTTCCACATAGATGCACATGCACGCACACGTGCGCACACGCACACATACACACACAAACACACACGTGAGCGCGAACATATTTGCATATACAATCAATAAATATCAAAAGCTATCACCATAACAATGTGTTGGTGGTGTCACCTTTCCACTTGCCGTACTAGTAAGTGTACTTGTTCCCTAGAACAAATGTTCCCTTTTACTCATCTAGAGAATACCATGTATTCTAAGGAACTAGCAACTAATTCCTTCTACTTGAATGAGGGGGGATACTAGGAATCAAACCCAGAGCCTCATACATACTAAGTACATGGTCTACCATTGAGCTATGCTCCCAGTCCAAATACTCTCTAAAATAAAGATATTAATTTACCAAAGGCCTAGAAGGCTTTTATTTTTATTTTCATTTTATGTGTATGAATATATGTCCAGGCACCATATTCATGCAGTGCCAGTGGAGGCCAGAAGAGGGCGATAGATCTCCCAGGGCTGCCATGTGAGGGCTGGGAATTGAGCTCAGGTTCTCTGAAGAGCATGCAATGCTATTAACTGGAGATCTCTACGAGTTTGAGGCCAACCTGCCTTTGGAACTAGGAAAACCAGATTCAGACAAAGACCTTAAGTAACAGTGGAAGAAACTCTAGGTCGAGAGAGCCTTGACTTATTTCAGGCAAAGCAAAAGCTTCTCCTCTCCCTGACTCATAGCTCTTCTTACCACGATGGCCTGACGCCCTGAGCCCTGGGAACTGTGGTTTCCCCACGCTGGGAAGACTCACCTGTGGCATGGGATGCCATGGCAGAAGTCATGGTGGTGGCAGGGACATCTGCGGAAGAGTCTACCTCCTTGAGAGTGTTGGGTGATAGGATGGAGACTGGCTGGGAGCACCGGACCCTCTGCAAGGGAAGAAGAAAAATGGGAATGCCTTCTCCAGAGAGCAGCCATCCCTGCTCTAGGGGGATTCCTCAGACCCTTCCAAGCAAATAACAACTCTTACAGCTCCTGGCTAAGAGGAAGGAACACAGTTCCTCTAGGGGGCCTCTAATCCTAAGAAAGGGCGTTCAGGCCTGGTGCAAGCCTTCCCTCTTTCCCAGCTGATTTGAATAAAAACACGAACCCTCGGAAACAACGGAAGGGCACAGCTCCGCCTCTTCCTGAATCCCTTCTCTCCTTTACTCACAGGAACAAGGGTTGTTCAGCTCATGCGAGCACTCGAGGAGAGTAGTCCACCTTGGTTGGCAAACTGACAGGGAGCACGAACTAAATGATGCCCTTCCCACCTCTACCTTGGTTCTGGATTACCAGATTGAACCTTTTCTCACCTTGGCGTAGTAGACATGGTTGGAGCAACGATACTGAGTAAACTGGCAGAAGGACTCAAACCAGGAAGCATACGGGAGGTCAGAGCAGACAGCACCTGAGGGAGGACAGCATCCATGCAGAGAAAGGTTACTGGAAAGCCGGGGCTGGAGCAAGGTCTCCATGAGCGGAGATCAGGAGCTGCCAGCCATATCCTTCCCCTGCCTCCTCTATAACCACGAAACTTTTGCCTTGAGCCTAGTTGGCCTCTGGGTGTCTAGAGTTCCCACTGGTCTGGCCCTCACCATCTGGTACCAATCCATGGTTTTCATATTGGTCCAACTGGACGAGAGTGGGGTTCCGGCAGCCGTGGGTTGCACGGAGGCGGCAGGTGGTCTCTGCCTTCCAGGTTGGGGTCAGCAGGGCGAAGAAGCGTTCATATTCAGTCGATGAGAGAGGGCTGCCTGGAGTGGAGGCCGATGATGAATCCTCAGCTGGAAGAGGTGTTACGGGCAGGAGCCGCACTACAGGGAAGGGGGACGGACAGGAATGGACCGTACCCCCAAACATACTCCGTGTCCAGTGGCCAGAGCCAGACTAATAGACTCCCCATGAATTAAGAACTGGTAGGCATGTGTGTGTCAGAGAGGGGGGTCAGGCCGTCTTGGGTGATGTCTGATGACTATAGTGTCCCCAGAAACTTCTAGGGACAAGAAATTAAGATCCAACCTTTCCCAAGCCATGAAGTGGTTCAATTCGACCACATGAAGACAGAACCAATGAAAAAGGGTTCTCAGGAGGCCCTTTTGGGAGCATAAGGAAGCCCCAGGGAAAATACACCCGCGTTTTCAGAGCAGGGCAGGTCAGCCCTAGCCTCTCACCTTCCAGAAGCAGCAGAAGGAAGCCTGCAGCGAGTTTCATCATGGCCCGGCAAGATCCACCCGCGTTTTCACACCGAAGCGACCTCCAACGGGCCAAGCCTCGGAGAGCTGTGGGTCACCGGCTGCTAACGCGGATGCCGGAGGCGCGCTACATCCGCTACGTCACAAAAGGTTAGGGCGGGGCCGGGGCACAAGGTGAACTCCTGGGAGCTGTACCAGTTTCGGGTCTTGGTCCGAAGGCAAGAGCTGCAGGCTGCCGCAGTCCTCCCAGTCCCTCTTCAACCGAGTAAGCCCTCTGTTGCTCGGTACTGCTTTCTTTGAATTTATCTTTGCGCTGCCAGAAATTGAGCCTAGACCCTTGCTTCTCCTACCAGAGCGAAAACCCCAGCCCTGCGTCCCACTTCCAGCTACTTAGCCCCAGACCCCGAGGTGTGTACTTATCACCTCTTCTACAGATACAGAACGTGGGCTTAGGGAAGCAATGTTGTACAGAGACCTAGTCGTTGAGTACAGGCAGCACTTTGGACAGCAGAGCTGGAATGTCTGAAACAAAAGCCGGGACGACCTGGCCAGGAACTACAGAGCACACCTGTAGGTAAGAAATAGGCCCAAAGCCGGGCAGTGGTGGCACACACCTTTAATCCCAGCACTCGGGAGACAGGGGCAGCTGAATCTTTGAGTCTGAGGCTAGCCTGGTCTACAGAGTAAGTTCCAGGACAGCCAGGGCTGTTATATAGAGAAACTCTGTCTGGGGTTGCGGGAGAGGGACAGGTCCAGAGTTAAAATGTACGCAATACCGACCAGGGCGAACATACGTGTAAGAATGGTTCAGGGGTCCAAGGGACTTACTTTTACCAAGAGGGAGGGGACTAACACAATTAATTCACTGGGGAATAGGGAGAAAATACTAGTTTTATATCTGTTTGTATGTAAAAGAAATCAAGCTAACACTATCATAGCACACACTTGTAACGCAAATACATGATTTATTGGAATTAGGTGAATAGTGTTTCACGGAGAGCATAATTACAAAGTTCTGAGTCCCCCAATGCAAAACACCCCTTCAGGTGGAGAAGCTGTGGGTACCACAGGACAAGGACCATTTTGGGTTTCATGTCTTGTCCTACTTCTGGCAAGCCATCCTCCTGCCTCTCATCCAATCCAGAGGATGCAAAAAGAAAGCTTGTCACATGTAGGGAAATCTTCTTTACAATAAACACAGCAGGCTAGCATGGACAGCTTTTATTTACCTACCCCAATTCCTTTTACATGTGAGTTATCTGTATTCCACCTTGGCCCTCTCCCATTCAAAGTCAGGAGAAATCCCCAGGTCACATAGGAAGGGGCAATCACTCAACTAGGGCAGAGCCCAAATGATCTAGAAGATCCCTTACCATGGAAAAAAGAGTTTATCCTACCTAGCCCCAGAAGGGGAAGGGAGGAAGATTTAGGAGACCGGAAGAGTGCCCCACTCCACTGCCCCAGTCCTTAAATACAAAGCAAGGGGAATGAAGAGGACCCTCCCTCTGAAATACAGCACCAACCTCACCACGGAGGCGAAAGGACAGCGAGTGGGATTACTTCCCTCTGGAGGAGAGCACATACCGTTAGTGGCTGTGGCACCCTCCCTACCGGGGTTTGGATGCAGCCTCAGCACCAGGAGTGGGGAGGGGGAGAAGGGATGACGGTACTGCACTGTCGACATCTCCCTGGACCCCCAGGGCCCCAGCAGAGGCGATCCTCTCTGTCACTAGCCCGGGTCAGGGGGATTTGGAAGAAATCTGGGATGGAATCCAAGGAAACCTATTTCTTCTTTCGTTCTTGAGAGCAGCGTGGGCAAAACCTAAAGAGTGACAAAGAAGAGCAGGGCAAGCAAAAAGTAAGTGAAGCCTGCGCGCTTCTGCTCAGCTCCTGCCACAGTTCTGTCACTTACCATTTCCCTCGAGGCTTGGTCGTCAGCCCCACACAGGCGAAGTGGAACCACTCGATGGAACACTGGAAAAGGCAGATGGAACACAGGAGTCAAGCCTGAGCAAGGTGGAGGAGCCACCTGCAGACTCCTGAGAGGAGCCCCTTTAATCCAGCCTTTTGGAAACTTCCCACAAGCCCCAAGGCAACCCAGTCCAACCACTGTTCCATTCTGCAGTCTCTCTCTCTGATGGAATCACCTCCTCCTCTTATTTCCACCCTCACGTCCCTCCGAGCTCCTCCCCCAATCCTGAGGCAAATGGTTCTCACATCTGGGTTGTCACAGCCAATCATCTCTCCATAGGAGACCTGGTGACAAAGGCAATATGTGGGTTCGTTGGGATCCACAGGCATATCCAACACATCAGAGGGGTGGACACTGCCAAAGGTCACTGAGGGCATCCCATACTCAGGACTTCTGCATGCCAAGAGGAAGACAAATGTCATCTGCAGGAAGGGAAGCTACAACCTGAGCTCTGAGGTGGCAGAAGATCATGGTGAGGCAAATGATGTATGGCGTCTTCTCCATCCAGCAGACACCAAAGTGACATAGAGAGTTACTGGCACAGAAGACAGGGAAGGTGGCAAGAGGCAGTACCGGCTGGGAGGTGGGTGTGCTCCGGTATACTCACGTGCGCACAAGTTTTAACTTCTTCTGGGCAGCCTTGGGGGCTTCTTCGTCTGAGTTTTTCCCTTTGGAACGGGCACGGGCAGCTTTTTTCTCCTTTTGAGTCCGGCCTTCTAGGAAGAAAGGGTAAGCCAGAAGGCAGAGACAAAAAGATGGGTTAAGTCCTCTTTGTTCTGTTCCAGGCGGTGCTGCTCCGTCATAGCTGAAGTTGGCCTCTTTTCCCTCTGAGTCCTTGCCCGCATCTCAGCCCCGCCCCCCTCCTCACTCTTTTTGCCTTTGCTGGAAGAGCTGTCATAGTCACTTGACTCGATCTGTTTCTCTTTCAGATCAGCCTCAAAGCGGGCCAGGTCTGTGTCCAGCCGCCGGATGTGTTTGTCCACCTGTGGGGGAGGGAGAAGGGGAGAGGTACAAGGCTGGTTCCAATGAAAGGAAACAGCTAAGGCAGACTGATGAATCTCCCAGACCCCAAACAGATCCCAACACAGCTGCAGGAGGGGTCTACGACCCTGAGGATTAGATGGGAGATAGGTGGGAAGCCATGAACAGGGCCATACCATCTCATAGGTCTGCATGGCAAGCTGCACCTTGTCGTCACCAAATTCCTTGCACTTGCCATAGGCCTCCTGGATCTGTCTGAGAAGGGCCAATTTTTCCTCGGAGCTCAGGCTGCGGGCGCTACTCATATATTCAGTAGCCAACTTGTCAATTTCAGCCTTCAGGTCTACAACAGAGACAGAGGCCTGGGTCACAAAGGCCCCTGGTGCCTAGATGAAACATACGTCTTCCTCTTGTTCTTTGGACCTTTTCCATTGGCCATCAAAACCTTCCAAATGAATGTACTGAACGTTCACAGGTAGCGTGCCTTGTATTCAGGAAATGCAACACTGAAATTATTTGAACCTTTTTCGGTTTGAGATAGTGTCAGTATGTAGCTCAGACTGGCCTCGAACTTGGGATATCCTCTTGCCTCTGATTCCCTAGCACTGGGAGTACAAACATGTGCCACCGTGCCTGGCTGAGACTGTCTTAAAGTGACTTCGAGGTGCAGAAAACATGGCTGCCAGAGATGGAACTGAGACTACCGAAAGGCATTGTGGGATTCTCAGCCGTGTGCGTGTTAACATGAAGTGCATTTCTGAGGATGGTTCACGACGCTTCTTTGCAGGCTTGCTCGCTGCTTGCCTCCTGAGTTTGGTTCCAAAGGCCACCTTGTTTCTTGTCTTAACCGCATCCCCCAAAGACCTGACTGCTGCAAACCAGGCCGGTCACTTACTGGTGCTGGGGCCTCCAGAGTTCTCTCTCTCTCTGAGATAGGATCTTGCCCAGGTTGGCCTCGAATTTATGATCCTCCTGCCTAAGCCGCCAGAGTGCTGGGTCTGAAATTTTAACATCAGGTCCTAATTCCTCCAAGAAACGCTGCTTCCGCATCCTTACCACCTTACTTTTTTCTTTCTCCTTTTTTGAGTACCAAGTCTCATTCTGTAGCTCAAGATGTCTTAGAACGTACTATGTAGTCCAAGCTGGTCTCAAACAAAAGCAAATCCTCCTGCCTCAGCCTCCTGAGTACTGAGATTACAGGTCTGAGCCACTGTATCCAGCTTGTTCATCTTACTTTGCTCATCAGGTATAACTTATAATTCTTGTCATTATTTTTCTGTTTGTTCATCTTAGATATTGCTCGAAACACCTTAATACTAGAGGGCTGGTGATGTCCCAGAACATGGGCTTGAAGATGTCTACTCCCTAACATTAGGTAGGGCTCATACAAATACCAATGGAAAGAGGCAGAAGGTTGTACACAGTGCAGCCCCAGACAACGGGGAGCATCTGGGAACATACTATGCTCATACTTCACTGTATTCCAGGCCTTTTGAAGAAGTGGGAAAAGCATACAGTTCCATGGTCTCCAGCTGGTCTCTGAGCATGGACTCAAGAATTAGAATTTCAATACAAAGAAATCCAGCTGATTCTCAGCATCTGGCAGGCAGCTGTCAGTGGCAGATGTCCAGGATGTTAGGTAATAGTCACTTTTCATGAAAAAACTTAGCCAGAGCAACTTAAGACATGGCTTCACATATCTTAGCCCATTATGTCTTTGAACATGGCTATACAGAATGGAATGTGAGACTTACACATCCTGCAGTAGGTACAGGGGCCCCTTCAACACGAACCTTAAGTCTGGAGCAGACCAACCTGAGCACTGCCTTCCTTAGGCTCCAAATGGATAACTCTGTAGCCAAATCTGCTCCACATCCAAGGCCTGAGATAGTACCTAACACATTTATGAGTGGAAGAATACAGTACAGAGCTCCTGATGGTAACTGATGCCTTTTGTTTTCTTTCTCTTGCTTTCATTATTATTGGCTAGTTTCTTTCTTTCTTTATTCATGCATTCATTCATTCATTTAGAGAAAAGGTCTCATGTAGCCTAGGCAACCTTAAACTGGGTGTGTACTGCCAAGATCAAAAACACTGATGACAACTTATGCTGGAGAGGCTGTGGGGAAAAGGGAACACTTCTGCATTGCTGGTGGGAATTGCAAGCTGGTACAACCCCTATGGATGTCAGTGTGGCGATTTCTCAGAAAATTAGGAAACAACCTTCCTCAAGACCCCATAATACCACTTTTGGGTATATATCCAAAGGATGCTCAATTGTGCCACAAGGACATGTGCTCAACTATGTTCATAGCAGCTTTGTTTGTCATAGCCAGAACCTGGAAACAACCTAAATGCCCCTCGATCGAAGAATGAACAAAAAAAATGTGGTACATTTACACAATGCAGTACTACACAGATGAGAAAAATAACAAGAGCTTGAATTTTGCAGGAAAATGGATGGAACTAGAAAGCATTATTTTGAGTGAGGTAAACCAGATACAGAAAGACAATTATCACATGTACTCACTCATAGGTGGTTTTTAAACATAAAGCAAAGAAAACCAGCCTACCCACCACAATCCCAGAGAACCTAGACAACAATACGGACACTAAGAGAGACTTACATAGATCTAATCTACATGGGAATTAGAAAGTATAAAAAGACAAGATCTCCTAAGTAAATTGGGAGCATGGGGACCTTGCCGGAGGGTTGAAGGAGGGAGGGGAGGGGCAGGGAGGGGAGCAGAGAAAAATATAGAGCATGGAAAAAAAAAACTGGGTGTGTACCTGAGGAGGACGACCTTAAGATTTTTTTTGTTTTGTTTTCCTGAGACGGTTTTTCTGTAGCTTTGGAGCTAGTACTGGAACTAGTTTTTGTAGACCAGGCTGGTCTTGAATACACAAAGATCTACCTGCCTGTGCTACCATGCCTGGCCCTTCCTTTTTTCTCTTAAGAGCTTCTCACAAAGTTCCTGTCAACCAATGTGAACTGTAGTCTGAAGCCCTGTGTTTTACAATAGCAAGAACAATGCAGTGAGACGTAACTTGTGTTTATCATGTGCAGGCAACACAAACGGTAGACATGTCTAGGGCTGGTGTCTTGAATTCTTGAGGAAGTACCAAAAATCATAACATCTCTGAACCTTATTTACATATTTATTTTCTGTGCATAATTTGTATGTGTGTGGATTAATGTGCACAATGGCTTACAGGTGGTGGTCAGAAGAGCAACTTCCTAGAGGTTCTCTCCTTCAACAATGTGGGTCCTGGGGATAGAAGCTGGGCTGTCAGACGTGGTAGCAAACACCTTTAAGCACTGAGCTCTCTTGCCAGCTCAGCACCTCTAACTTCTTGAAACATTGTGTCAATACTCCATTTGATGTAGAAAACTATGAATTAAGGATGACCATTATCTTCTTTTAAAAATTCCATAAAACACAGGCTGGAGAGGTAGCTCAGTGGTTAGGAGCACTGGCTGCTCTTGCAGAGGACCTGTGTTCAGTTCCCAGCACCCACAGGGTGGCTTATAACTATCCTTAACTCCAGTTCCAGGGTAGGTGATACTGTCTTCTGACCTCGTTGTGTACCAGGCACATACACGATGCACAAACATACATACAGGCAGAACAAACATCCTCTCTCTCTCTCAAGTCACAATCCTCCAGATAGTAGCAGGTGGTAAGGTAACAGAAAGCAGGAAAACCAATGATGATCAACAAGAGCCTGTTACTCTATACGTACCCTCCGTCCTTTGGTCTAGGTCTCTCATGAGCTGAAAGTTTCTCTGTAATTCAAACGGGAGGTTTTCAATACCTGGAAAGACAGGGAAACACAGTTACTGGACTATACACAGGTCTGGGGAAGTGTTCTACCACTGAGTTATGTCCCTGGCCCTAGAGCTCCTTTTTTTTTTTAAAAAAAATATTTATTTATTATGTATACAATATTCTGTCTGTGTGTATGCCTGCAGGCCAGAAGAGGGCACCAGACGCCATTAAAGATGGTTGTGAGCCACCATGTGGTTGCTGGGAATTGAACTCAGGACCTTTGGAAGAGCAGGCAATGCTCTTAACCTCTGAGCCATCCCTCCAGCCCCTAGAGCTCCTTTTAAAATGAAGTTCAAGCTGGAAGCGGCAGGAGACAGAAGAAGTAGGAACTCAAGTCAGCCTCAGCCACATAGGGAATTTGAAGCCAGCCTGGGTTACATATGATATTGTTTTGTATTTTCGAGACAGCTCTAGCTATCCTGGAATTCACTGTGTAGACCAGGCTGGCCTCAAACTCACAGAAGTCCAACTACGTCTGCCTCCTGAGTGCTAGGGTTAAAGGCATGAGCCACCACACCTGGCTTAAGATACTGTTTTAAAAGACAAACCAAAAATAGAACAAGCAACAAAATAAACAAATAGACAAAAGTAAAGTGCTGGGGCTGGAGGGATGCTCAGTGGGTAAGAGCACTGGCTGTTCTTCCAGAGGACCAGAGTTTGGTTCACAGCATCCATGCTTACAAGTGCCTATGATTCCAGCTCTGGGGGGAATACAGCTTCTGGGTTACAAGCTTACATGCATTCACACATGTACACAAAGACAACACCCACACAGATGCATAATTAAAAATTATTTTAAAAATCATTTTCTTGCTGGGAGGTGGTGGCGCACATCTTTAATCCCGTACTTGGGAGGCAGAGGCAGGCGGATCTCTGTGAATTCAAAGCCAGCCTGGTCTACAAGAGCTAGTTTCAGGACAGGATCCAGAGCTACAGGGAAACCCTGTCTCAAAAAACAAACAAACAAAAATTCATTTCTAAAAATTTGTAATTCAACATTAAAAAATAAAGTGTAGTTCAGTTTCCCCTCATTTGAAACTGGATTTTTTTTTTCCTTTTGATGACAGGGTCTCTATAGCCTAGGCTGCCTTCAAACTTGTTTAGTAGGCAAGGATGACCAATAGTGACTTTCTGATTCTTTGTATATCAACCTCCCAAGTGTTGGGACCTAATAGTCCTGTGTCAATATGCCAGGCTTACACAGTGTTGGGGATCAAACCCAGGGTCTCCTGCATGCCAGGTAGGCACATTCCAGCCCTGAAATGATAGATTTACTTGTGAAGGATTCCTTTGCCTTTTCTCAAAAGAGAAGACTTGACTCTCTTTTTCAATACCTTGTCTCTGTATAGCCATCCCATGCCCTTCCTCTTTGGTGACATTCTACAGCCCAGTTTTCCCTTTGTTTTCTTCTTTGCCCTCTGCGTTAGAGAGCCACCCTAGTTCCTTTGGCACTCATCATGCACACTGCCTTCCAGGAACTCCTCTTTGCTTGTGCCCTGCACTTCCTCCCTGGCTTACCCCACTCAGTCACACGCTTCTCTGCTTGCTCTGCTCTGGCCTGCGCAGCGCCTCACCTGCACCCGAACTCCCCAAGAGCTCACCTACTCAGTTTCTGCTCATTCTTCAAAGTTCAGCCCAGAACCCGACTTACCCAGACTCTGACAGGCTGTCAAGGTAGTCTAGCTAGTACTTTTAGTAGTTATTCAACCATAATTAAATAAAATAGTGACTCAGTGTCTATACACGTCTGCAGCACTTTTTAATTTCCCTCATGTTTAGAATTGCCATGTATATAAAGTGCCCAGCGAATACTTGAATAAATGCATCATTAGTTAAGCCTCCCCATAGAAGCAAAATCTCTTCCCATTACTTAACCTCATTTCCCCCCCTTTGGTGGTGGTGGATACTGATCCTCAAACCCAGGGGCTTGCACCTGCTAGGTAAGTGATGTACTGTCAGTTTTTTTTTTTTTTTTTTAAGGGATGGTCTCATTATGTAGCCTTGGCTGGCCTAGATCTCACTATATAGACCAGCCTGGTCTCAAAGTCAGAGAGCTTCCAAAATGCTGAGATTAAAAACATGTGCCACCACACCCACCCACACTTTTAAAGTGTTTCTATGAAGTCAACTCAAACTTTAAAAGTGTTTCTACTATCTAATCTACCTGGGAAGTAGAAAAAGACAAGATCTCCTGAGTAAATTGGGAGCATGGGGACCTTGGGAGAGGGTTGAAGGGGAGGGGAGAGGCAGGGAGGGGAACAGAAAAAAATGTAGAGCTCAACAAGAATCAATAAAATTTAAAAAAAGGTTGCTATTAAGCCACGCATGGTGTCACATGCTTATAATCTTAGCACTGGGGAGATGGAAAGAGGACCTGGAGTTCAAGGTCATCCTCAGCTATGTTACAAGTTTGAGGTCAACCTGGGCTACATCAGACACTGGAAAAACAACAACAAAAAGGTACCTTTTTTGTTGTCGTTGTTTTTCGAGACAGGGGTTCTCTGTAGCTTTTGAAGCCTGTCCTGGAACTAGCTCTTGTAGACCAGGCTGGCCTTGAACTCACAGAGATCTGCCCGCCTCTGCCTCCCGAGTGCTGGGATTAAAGGCGTGAGCCACCACTGCCTGGCTCAAAAAGGTGCTTCTACTGTCTGAACTTCTCCAGTCTGCCGACATCAGGTCACCAGGATTACTTTAGGTCACCAACAGATTACCAAATCAATCGACCCATCTTTTGTCTTCCTCTAAAGAAAATCTGAGGCAGCAGGTACTATCTTCTCATTCAACTGACTTACTTCCTCCTAGTATTGCAAATATTAAATCATAGACCTTCTGGTAATGTCAACACTGGTCTCTTATCCTTTAAATACTGTCTTGAGATTTTGTCTTAGTTCCTCACTGTCTTTTCCCTGAGTAATCTCTGTGACGGACTTTATGCCTATGTCTAAGGCAAAAAATAAATACATTGTTATGACTCCTGAATCTCCTACACTGCTGATGATATGGCTTATCTTATTTTCCAAGCAGAATAATTCAACTTTATGGCTTGCATTTCTGACTTGGACTGTTACCATAAACTGATCAGTTACTTTCCTTTATTTAAAAAAAGTACTCTATTTTAAGCTTCAAACATCTTAGTTAGGCATAAAAGACTGTTTAATCCACTTCCAGTTTATTTCTCACTTTCCAGTCTTTCAACACACACTTCATTTTATGAGAACTGGATTTTGTTCAAGTAACGCACTCCAGTTTAACAACTCAAGTGGTCGTTCCGCTCCATCTACCTTAGTTTCATGAGAAGCCACTTTGGGGACATAAATGACTATAGGAGACTAGCTGTTCCAAATGGCAGTGAGTAATAATGGCCCCGCGCAATTTAGAAGGAAAAAAAATCTATCCCGAGGCCAGGGACCCTGAAGAACAGAATCAGAAAATACCTTCCCTGCTACCCCTGCTACCCCTAACCCTTCAAAACACAGTTCTGAGCCTACCGGGCAGCCCAGCCCTTCCCTCTCTACAACATTAGCGAGGCCTCTATTGCCACTGCCCCGCCCCCTCCTTCTTCACCCTCGAATAAATCCTCCCACGGAAACCTTTCCCAACTGTGAGCTTCAGGCCACTAAGACCTCAAAGCCATAGACTCTGTCAACCTGGACCCTCCACACCACTCTGTGACCCATGACCCCCTTCTTCAGTCAGCTCTTACTGTCCAGATAATGTTCCAAATACATCCCAGCAGCCATCTTGAAGCAAAACAAAGCAACTTCCGATCCGCCCCGGAAGTGACTAAAACAAGATAGGCGCCGGAGCCATTCTCAGATTACAGCCTTTCCGTATTTAAAAGAACTTCCGCCCTTACTAAAATATCGCCCTAGAGACATCCGCCAGACATTGAACGATCGCCCACAGCGAGGCTGCTTTAGCCTGCTTCCGCCCTTAAGACGCCAGTACGTTACAGAGACAGGTATGACATCACGCGAGGTCGCCATTTTGCATTCTCTAGCAAACTTTTCTCCCCTTCAAACGGGCATGTTTGATAAATGAAGAAACTGCTCTGTCTAGAATTATATTCTGTAAACACCTCCTTTCAGCCAGTAGGGAATCTAGCTATTTTGCTTTGCTTATTTTGAATTTGGAAATCAGAGCTGAAGCAGGTAAAATCTCTGAGGCAAATACTTTCTTCCAAAGTTGTCAGGCTTTGTAAAGGATTTCCTTATGTAGCCCTAGCTGTCTTCAAATTCAGATATCTGCGTGTCTCTCTGCCTCGCGAATGCTGGGATTAAAGGCGTTTGCCACCACACCTAGCTAAGGTTCCTGTTTTATATACTCAACGTACTTTTACATAGAACACAACACACACTGGTTTGCAGTTGTGCTATTAACGGGCGACCGCACGTTTTTGTTCTGAAGGATTCTCAAAGAACTGGGTCATCAAGTTTTATAATAGCTAGACCACCTAGACGTCACCCAGCCCCTTTGTTAAAACTAACATCCATTGTACAAAAGCAAGAGCCTGGCAGGTTGCTGCTACCTTGGGGAAACAAACTCAAATCCCGTAATGTAATAGTGGTGGTAGATTCTTCAAGGTAGTTGTCACCTCAAGTTCATGCGTCTTTCACAGTAACTATACCACTCACATTTTTTTTAAGGATAAAATTTTAGCTCCCTTAGACCAAATATGTAAAAAAGGTCGCTCACTACTGAGCAGATGCTAACGAGTAGGATGTGGACCCCATTGTAATTACAAGAGCATGCTGTTGGGATCAATGAAGCTCTGCCCACTCCTTTCTATACAATGAGTAGCAGTAGGCAACATTCTCATTGAAAATAGGGCTGTCACACACTCAGTAGTCAGCGAGAGGAGGAAAAAAAGCATCAAGAAGCTAACCAACAATGGCACACTGAGACACTGTCCTAGATGCCTAGTCACGAACTGAATGGAACTAACTTATCCACATCACTAGGTAATGACTGTTGGTCAGGTCTCAGGTCTGAGAACTTTTGTCAACTTTCTCAGTACTGTATGAAGGACTTAATCTTCATGAAGCAGTCTTGGAAATTAGGTCAAATCCTTTCATGGTAGACTGTAAAAAGTCTCAAGTTTCTTGATCATGCTCTGTCCAGTACAACTGTCTTCCACTGAGCATGATAACCACTGTGTTATGGGAAGCTCACTGCATTTTGCATTTTCTTCAGTGCTAAGCCCAGTAGCTGGTTATGGCTTCCTTCACTGGAAACCTCTGGTCTTAGGCACTTAGGTCTAATGACACACATGTGTGTGTACACAATGCCCAGTAGAATCTGGATAAAACAGGGAAGGCACAATTAGTGCAGGTCCTTTGAAGAGGCCATACTTCCCCCAACCCCACCCCCTTTTTTTGATGGTGTGGAGGACAAAGGGTAAGGAATATACGCTGTTTTGTTAAACAAAACCTTGCTCTCACATATGTAGGCAATGCAATCCCAATGACAGTTATACATAAATGTTCCTAAACTTAAAATGGCTGGAGAGTCACATGGAGGCTTATCACACAAACACTCATTCTTCACATTCCAGTTTACGTCCTTAGTGCTGTCCTAGTATCTCCCCAGTCCTTTCCCATGCTAACTTATATCAGCAGCTCACTGCTCTCATCCTTAAACATGAATTTATTTCTATACAATGTTCTAAAAACACCCCTTAGTTTGTACATAAGATTTTTTTCATTTTTAAACTGCTTTATAACAACTGTATAATTCCTGATTATTTTAATTTTCTTTTCTTTGAAATCTGCCATGATTAAAAAAATTAAAAGGTAAAAGAAAATTAAAATGCCATGGCCAGAGGACAAAGTGGAGAAAAATAAGACAAAAATAAAACATCAATATGAAAATTCTCAGATAATGCATTTATAAACACAGAAATGGTTACAACAAAGATGGCCGTGATGAGCAGGTATATATATATATATATATACTTCTATATATATATATATTTATATATAAATCCATGTCCGGCATCTGACCGTGGCACCTAGGGAGCTAAGTCCAGTCCTTGTGTGTGCCCTGACTTCTTCCTTCTTTGCAATACCCTGGCTGGGGTTTTACAGAGAACATAGCTCCCATAGCTCCTTGGACTGGCGTGGTGAGGCAAAGTATATAGGCCCTTGGTTGGCAGAGAAGGAAGGAGGCTACAAGGAAAAATCATAACCCACACTCTTATAACCACCCTTGGTCACCTGGAGAATCTCTGGCACCTTGGCGACCATGTATTGGCTACTGGCCTCCTTACAAATAAAAAGGTAGTCACCACCCAATATGAAGTGAGACCATGTAAAGGAAAGAAAATGGCTCACAGGGGTCAGGCCACGTGCAAAACCTGTTCTTTTACAGGTAAGTTTAGAACGGAAGGTTGGTTGCATTTACAGCTTCCTTCTGTATTATCTGGGAGGACCAGCCGCTAGCCTTCTATCGGCCCCGACTTTGAGGATGAGAAGAGAGGAAGGTGAGTGCCCACATTGGACAAGATGTGAGGCCAGAGCAGATCCTCTCTCAAGCACCAACCCCCAGTTTTAAAGCTCTGCTTGGATGGGGCTGTTGGATAACACTATCAGCTCAGGATCCCTTTGTCAATCAGAAGCAGCTGAGATTAAGGATGGTTATCTTGTGAAGGAAGCCATGCCTGAGGACCAAGGAGCTGGAGACAGGACTTGTCAAGGAAGAAGAGAACTTTCCCACCAAGAGTTGACAAAGGAGGGACCAGAACTTCTCCCTCTTTCCAGTGGATGGCAGTACGGATCTCTAAGAGCTGGCCAGGTGCTCCACCTGGATGGTGCTGGTGGTGACAGTGAGGCAGATGTCTTTATGATGCTCTGCCGTCTTATAGGGGGTCAGGTCAAAGGAACATTGGGGTGGAGGGTTCGGGTTGCTGTCCCCACCACCCCCACCCTGGGGCGCTCCCCCAGGTGACTGGAAGTGTGGTGGTTGTGGTGGTGGTGGCTGTTGTTGCTGCTGCTGCTGCTGTGATGCCTGGGAAGCCTGGGCCTGGGCCTGAGCTTGGGCCTGGGCCTGAGCCTGGGCCACTGCTGCCGCTGCCGCCGCCGCTTGCACTTGTTGCTGAAGATCAGGAGGGTTGTGTTTACGCATATGTTTCATAAGATATGTTTCCTGATAAAGATGATAAAAAGAAGTTAAGATGAAAGGAAGGGAAAGAGATGAACTGCAACTACCACCCTGTGCTCTCACTCTGTCATGTCTATAAAGGGATATTCCGGAGCTGGACCTTTAGAAATCACCGTGGACACTGAGCTGGCAGAGAAAGTTATTTTTCTCAAAGATCTCCGAGTGAAGCCATTTGATAATATTGTTCTAGAATCTCATAAAAAATATCCGAAACCACTGGGCAGTGGTGGCACACGCCTTTAATCCCAGCACTCGGGAGGCAGAGGCAGGCGGATCTCTATGAGTTCGAGACCAGCCTGGTCTACAGAGCTAGTTCCAGGACAGGCTCCAAAGCCACAGAGAAACCCTGTCTTGAAAAACCAAAAAAAAAAAAAAAAAAAATCTGAAATCTTTCTTCATCACAAAACTTTGCCTTATATGTCTAGAATAAAGAATCACTGCTTATGGTGCTAGTTATCGCTAAATACTGACTCTAATAAGTGAGAGCAGGGGCAAGCACATGCCAAGCTAGTCACAAAAGATTTCCATCAAGAAGG
Organism: Ondatra zibethicus; assembly: GCA_004026605.1. Classification (NCBI taxonomy): domain Eukaryota; kingdom Metazoa; phylum Chordata; class Mammalia; order Rodentia; family Cricetidae; genus Ondatra; species Ondatra zibethicus. The sequence continues at coordinate 46,258 of PVIU01002562.1, read as the reverse complement.
GACACAGACATGGGAAGAGAAAATACCAAGCACTTACCGATGTGTATGCCCGACTACAGATTGTGCAGGTATACACCTTGGCGTGCTTCACCGTATGTGTAGATAAGTGAGCCTCTAGTGAGGCTGCATCTGTGTACGCTCGGTGACAATTATGGCACTTGAAGGGTTTGTCTTTGTTGTGCTGCCTTCTGTGAGACTGCAAACAAATGAGAGAAACCAAAATGAATACTGTTCCTTCCTTGGCCTTTATGGAGAGAGAGCCCTGAGGTAAGCACAGGACATCCTAGCTTCCCGTTCTATAAGGTAGCAGAGCTGCTTTGAATGAAATTTCAGGACTAGTGGCCAAGGGAGGAAATATATCTCATAAGGCATACAACCAAAGTCCTAAAAGTTACAGTGACTTACACCTACCTGGTCTCCCTCTTCCAGCGGCTCTTAAAGTGAGGTTTGGGATTCCCTGACCCTTTACAGGGCCTCACAGAATAAACTCTTCAAAATAATGAGACAAGGACCGAGGAGAAGGGTCAGCAGGTAGAGTGTTTGCTGTGGATAAAGAACCCTACTTGAGATCCTAAGCATCCATGGAAGAGCTGGATATGATGGTGTGCTGTGCAGGGGCAGGAATGAGGTTCCCAAAGATGTATTGGTCTAAGCAATCACGGTAAACTCTAGCTGTAGTGAAGAACAGTCTCAAGAAGAAGGCACAGACCCTCAAGTGCGACCTATGCTCACGCACAAATAGCCATGACATATCTACACACATAAAATACAAGTGTTTGCTTTTGCACTCTTGTTCTTTCATGTTAGACTATCAGATGAAAGAACATGTTCACTTTTAGCCAAGCAACAGATTGAAACTTGCAAAACTCTTGGGCATAACAGCACATACCTACAATGCTAGCACTTAAGAGGCTGAAGAGTTAGGATGGAGGATTCCAGCGCCAGCCTGAGCTACACAACACACCATTTCAGTACAAAAAAATCAGGTGGGCGGTGGTGGCACAAGTCTTTAATTCCAGCACTTGGGAGGCAGAGGCAGGTGAATCTCTGTGAGTTTGAGAGCAGCCTGGTCTACAGAGTGAATTCCAGGAGAGGCTCCAAAGCTACACAGAGAAACCCTGTCTTGAAAAAAACAAAACAAAACCAAAACAAAACCAAAAAAAATCACAAGGGTTGGGTATGTTGCTTAGTGGTAGAGTGCTTGCCTAGAGTGGGCTGTGGAAAAGAAAACTTGTAAAATGTGAAATAATATCATTCTCCCATTAAGTTCCTTTAGTGGGATTTGGGAATATTTGTGTTCTATTAATGCTAACATGTAATTGGTTTTTATATTGTGATTGCTTTTTTGTTTTCTGAGAGGTTTTCATGGAGCCCAGGTTGTCAACGGATTTTAAACATTTTTATGTGCATATTTGTAGAGATGCCTGGGCGGTCAGAGGGCACTGGGTTCCCTGGAGTTGGAGTTATGTGTTATAGAACAATCCTCTTGTACAGTATGAATATGTATTACTCTCAATGGCTAGTAAAAGCTGATTGGCCGACAGCCAAGCAAAAAGTATAGGCTTGGTGATCAAATTGAGGATACAGGAAGAAAGAAGAGTGGAGTTAGAGAGTTGATGGGGGATAGAAAAGTAATGAACAGGCCATGCTCTTGTTGAAGAGCATAAATAAATATGGGTTAATTTAAAATGTAGAAGTTAGTTAGTAATAAGCCTGAGCTATTGGCCAAGAATTTACAATTAATATAAGCCTCTATGTGGCAATTTTGAAGTGGCTCCCAGGACGGGAAAACTCTGCCTACAGTTATAGGTAAGTGGTGGTAAGCTACCTGACATGGATACAGACCCAGGTCCTCTGCAAAAACAGCAAATACTCTTAACTGCTGAGCTATTTCTCTAGACCCTAATTTTTTGTTTCTTCTGTCTATGTAGTCCAGAGTAGATTCGTTTCAGGCACATGCCATGATTCCCAGCCACCCAAGGGTTTTGTGTTAAAATGTGGTATGTATTAGGGCCTGAACCTACTACAGCCCGGCACATGCTAGGCAAGCATTGTCAGTGAGCTAAAGAACCAATCTTTGTTTCCTTTAAATTCGATTAGTGTGTATGTAACTGCCATGGCACACAAGTAGAAGAGAATGGGCAACTTTTACGAGTTATTCTCTCCTTCCACTGGTGGCTCTAGGGGTCTAACTCAGGCTTGCACGACAAGTACGTTTAACTACTGAGCCATCTTAGAAGCCCCTAGTCCTTCAAAAAATTTTTGGGTGTCTATGTTCAGGTGTACATGCATGTGGAGGCCAGTGGCGACTTTGGCATCATTACTCAGGAGCCACCTACCTTTTTTCTCAGAGATGGTCTCTCTCATTGGTCTGGGGCTAGCCAGTCTGGTTAAGCTGGCTGGTTGGAGAGCTCCGAAGAGCTGTCTTTGTCCACTCTCCCAGTGCTGGGATAACAAGCACATACCAAAACTACTAGTTTCTGTTTTTTGAAAGTAGGTTCTAGGGATCAATTTCACACCTTCATGTTTGTGGCAAGCACTTTATTATCTGTTGGGGAGCTAACTCCCCAACCCTTTTTTTTTTTTAAATTGAGGTACTATTATTAAGTTGTCAGAACTGATCTGAACACATTTTGTACCATAGGCAGGCTTTGAACTTTGGATACTCTGCCTTAGCCTTCCAAACACCTGGGATTAAAGGCTAGTAGCCCCAGCTTCATCTCAGTAATTTTAAAGAGAATTTAGTTTTCCGCCAAATGTCAGTTCCAAGTCTTAAACTCAAGATCGTATGTGGAAACCAGATACTCACCTGCAGATTGGAGAGTTGTGTAAAGGCCTTCTCACAGCCTGGGTGTGCACATTTGTACGGCCTATCACCGGTATGGATTCTGCACAGGAGAAGAGAGTATGGACATCAGCAAAGGTCACAAAGACCAGCTCTGCACCAGACCGCAGGCTCTTCAGGTTTGCCTCCTGAGGAACCTGCATGAGGCACTAGTTTTAGCTCCTCTGACCTGGAGTGGTTTGTAGTGCCTGATTTCTTGGTTATGCCTATAGCACTCAGCTCAAGGAGAGCCTCATTGTGCTGGGAGAAGAGGGACTGAGGCCTCAGCATCCAGGACACAGGCAGGTCATGATTTGGTACATACATCTGCTCCTACAGTAACCATCCCATGGTGAATGTTCAGAAATAATAGGTAACTACAATTGTAAGGAAAAAGAAAAATACACAACATTTCCTCCTTGGTCCCCACCCTACAGACAGAAACTGTCCCTTCAACCTTGAGCATCATAGCCAGAGATAGTTCTGAAATCAAAGGACAGGTTATAATGATTGTTAAAAGTAGCAGAGACATTAGTGGAAACTCATGGAAATTCCTAGGGATTCCCCCACCCCTCCCACCCCCCTGCAATCTAAGCCCTTAATGACAGGATATCCTGAAGTTAGAATCAATCTAACCTCTTCCCCAACACCACAGGACCCTATATCTACTAAGACAAGCTCAGATGTGAGGATGCACCAATATCTGTTTCTTTTCAAGGACTTCAGAACTGTCTCTATGATCAAAGTCTCAAATACAGGATGACAGCAAACTCCTCAAGATAGTGTCTGACCACTTTTGGGTAAGAACATCACATCCACAAGAAGCAGGGTGAAGATAGCCAACTGCCAGGAGTCTGGACTCCACTTCGTCTTGAGACATCACCGAAGGAAACCATCAGCTCTTCGAGTGTGAGGCCCCCTTCTCCCTAGTAACTCCGTATTGATGGATTTGATGCAAGCATCCTATTTATGAAGCAGGAGCTTCTTTAGTTTGTTCCCAGTTCTTGGTGAATGTTTAGTTCAGTTTCCTTTTGTGCTCTACTCTTGGCATCCCTTGGAATCTTGCTTGTTGCTGTTGAGTATATCCAGGCTGATGCCTACTTAAATCTGATTATATCTCCCACTCATAATTGGTGTCTTGAGGCTAGAAGTAGGTCTTCTAAAACCAAATGTCTCTGCTTCAGCACCAAAGAAATCTGGTAAGATGTGTGCTTGGTATTTTCAGGGAGGAAAGTGAAGGAAATAGTCATCTTTGTTCCGAGTTTGTCTCTGTCTTTAATCAATCAAGAAATATCAATCACTGTGTCTTTTTGATAGAGTTTGTGCTTCAGAATTTTCTCTTGGCATCCACTTCTTTTCTCTCTGTTGCGGTCACAGTCTCCTCCAGCCAGTTCTCACTCCCGCCCCCCGCATGCGGGTGGTTGTATGTGTCCGGGGCGGGGGTGGGGAGGGCATGCCAGCGGGGCGGGATCAGTAGCCCGCCCCTCTCCCTTACCGTGTGTGCTGCTGGAGGTGGGAGAGCTGGCGGAAGGCCTTCTGGCAGTAGGAACAGTTGTAGGGCTTGGCCCCCGAGTGGATACGGAGGTGCTGAGCCAGGTAGGAGGTGTTGGCGAAGGTCTTGGAGCAGTGTGGGCACTTGTGGGGCTTGATGGTCTCCGTGTGCATCTTGGAGTGTATCCTGCCGGAGAGGAGAGGAGGGAAGGGGGGAGGAGGAAGCAGTTCGACACCACGGGCTCAGCGCTGTGCTGGGTGAAATGATGTTGCTTGACGGATGAGAGCACCCCCTCCTCCCTCCTCCCAATAAAGCTCCGGCTGGAGAGGCTAATGAAGAGGACACCCACGTCTAGGTTGTTGCTGACTGCAAGTCGGTGGCTAGAATGGCAGTGAGATGATGAAGAGCTGCAACCCACGGCTCTCGGTAACCTTACAGTATTCAGTCTTGTCAACCCTCGGCCTTTTCCTAAGGTTGCACACTCACCACAGTTACCCTGTTTCCAAATAGCAATTTGAACATAGGCCAATATCGCCTGTTCCCCATGGACCTGAAGTTGAATGCACACCATGGCTCTGAACTGAAGCATATAGTAAAAGCAGGGTCTGCTCTGTAGAGGATTTCCAAATAGACACAGAGAGAAACCACAAAAATTGTTCCAGAGTTGGGGACTGGAAATAACAATTTTCAAGGCCCCCCACACTGCTAGAATACAGTTTAATTTTCAGACAGTAACAAGAGAGATTAAGATTTCAAAAGGCAAAAGAGAGAACAGTTGGCACAGGCCACATGGTCTTGAGGTTTTTATAGCCAGGTGAGGGGAGGAGCAACCTTACCGGGTGTGCTGCTGCAGATGGGAGAGCTGGCGGAAGGATTTCTCACAAAAGTTACAACTATAGGGCTTGGCCCCCGAGTGGATACGGATGTGCTGGGCCAGGTAGGAGCTGTTGGCGAAGGTCTTGGAGCAGTGCGGGCACTTGTGGGGCTTGGTCTCGGTGTGTGACTTGGAGTGGATCTGCATCTCCGACTTTGAGTAGAAGGTCAGTGAGCACATCCGGCACCTGGCCAAGCAAGGGCAACATTAGAGCCTTTCCACCAGGAGGTGCTGCTGAGCCTCACAATCCTGCCAAGAGACGTCTACCTGACCCCATCTTGTGTTCCAACTACACAGTGAGGCTTGTAGAAGCTTTTTCTTATTCCTCTTTTTTTTTTTCCTTTTCTTTTCAAAGAAAGGGTCTCATGCGGCTCAAACTGGCCTTGAAATCATTATGTAGCTCATGTTGGCCTTCAACTCATGACCCTCTTATTTCTTACCTCCCCAAAACTGGGATATAGCTATGTGCCTCCATGCCCAGCCTCTTAATTCTCTTTATTGCCTAACACAGTGCTAAGCACTCAGAAATACCCAATAAATGCTTAGTAAATGACTACATACCCTGAGTGTACAAAAATGAGCATTCAACCCTGTTTAAGACAGGTAGATATTATGATCTGGGTGAATATATATCTGTGGTTCTTAACCTTCCTAATGCTGTGATCCTTTAATACAGTTAGTTCCGCATACTGTGGTATCTTCCAACCATTAAATTATTTCATTGCTACTTCATAACTGAAATTTTGCTACTGCTATGAATCATAATATAAATATCTGTTTTCCAATGGTCTTAGGCGACCCATGTCAAAGGGTTGTTCAGGTTGTGTGACCCCCCCCCCGAGAGGGGACACAACCCAGGGGTTGACAATCACTGATATAGACTTTATTGGCACAGCTAAGGTTTCAAACTTTTCACGGTAACTCCCATTCCTAGCACTCCATGTTGGTCTCATGGTATTTCTCAAGGCCCCCCATGCAATAAAGAAGGAAAACTGCATCTCCAGACAACCGTCTTCTTAGTGATTTTCCCTACTTCCTTATTATAGTGACCGCTAAAGAGATGGAGATGGAAAGTACCAGAATTTCCCAATCCATATCTGGTCTCTATCTTGTAGCTGATGTTTCAATAATCACCTGTCTCTGCCCCCAGCCACAAGCCAATCAAATGAGAACCACTTTTAAAACAAGCCAAGGAAACGGTTAGTACTGGATTATAATCCTTAAATCTTAACAAGAATAAAAGAATTGAAAAGCAATGATCACAATGCTACACCTTTCCTTTTTCTTAGCACATGAAGCCAATGCTGGCATGCCTAGGTGACATCAACAGCACCTGAATAGACTTTTACTGGCCACCTGAACCAGTGGATCATTTCTGTTCTGACACTACACAACAATATCAAATGAGCAGGTCTCTCAGCAAGTTAAGCCACATCCCCTTAGACTTTACTGAGTAAAAGTTATTTATACATGAGTCAGAACTCATGGCACACTGAGTTAGCAGAAAAGGAGGTGGCCTGGAAGCCAGGCCACTAGAGTAAGCTGCTTTTCTCTTCACCTTATCTTTGTAAATCAAAGGGTATGGGATAATGATTCTTGCATTCTTTTCAGAAGAATTCTGAAAATAGCTGAGACCAAGACTAGAACAAATTCCCTCTGAGAAAATGGTATTGCTGTTGTGGTCTCTGTATTAATGCTTTCACTAAAACTCTAGTAACTGATAACCAATTTTCATTCTCTACTTACTGTAAGTCTGAAGAAAAGACTCCCAGTTTATCAGTCACTGGCTATAGACTGAGACACCCATATGTTGCAGGAAAGATCACCATGGTCAAAAGTAAACAGTCAATGGGGAGTCTAGATACGTGGGCTCTAATCCAACAGAGTTAGTTACAGGTTGCCTGTTAACCTAGACCTCAATCTTCTATTCTTTAAAATGAAGATATTAATTTTTGCCTCTAGAAGGGCCAGCAAGCACCCAGGACTATTAAAGGTAAGCTAAATGTTCTTTATTAATAAAATGGCATTATTGCTAACAGCCTCAGTTTTGATGGGTGAGCCAATGACAATACAAATATTTTATAAAGACTGCAGTTAGCAATTGGATATAATACCACCTATAGGACACAAGTTGCAAAATAAGTTCCTTAGATAACTAAAATTTTGCAAGTTTTTACAGTGTTGTGGCTTGAACCTAGGCCCTGCCACATACCAAGTGCTCTACTACTGAATTGTATCCTCAGCCCCAAGACATTTTAATTCAAATATTAAATTTAATTCATTTATTTTAATTCAAATCCCATCACCCTTGAAGTTTATTATGAAAAAGAAAATGATCCTGGCACTCGGGAGACTGAGGCAGATCTGTGATGGGCTTGTATTCTAGTTTGAGCTACAGTGAGAGCCCTGTGTTGAGCAATCAGAAGAAGAATATCTTCAAAGCTTTAATTAAAGAAGAATCTGAAAAACTTAACTGAAAATAGTCTGGCAAACTGGGTATAATGGTACATGCCTGTAATCCCAACACTCAAGAAGTAGGAGGCAGGACAATCCAGAGTTCAAAGCCAGCCTGGGCTGCATGTGACCCTGTCTCAAAACAAAACAAAGGACTGACAACAGAATAACAAGTCTAAAAAGATCCTAGGGTATAATGGCAATGCCAGTGACAATGGTCAGGTGGCTATCATGATTCAGCTTGAGAATGACAGGGACCGGGGGAGGTACTTTCAAGCACCTATGTTTCTACTCAAATTAACCTGGCAGGTACTCTCCTAATTCTATAAAAAGAAATCCCCAAAGCTCCAAAAACAATTTGTCAAAGGGCAAGCTATTCACTATAATACCACAATGGTAAGCTAACACATGGCCTGGCACTAGAAATATTTATGCAGAGGCTGAATATCTATGTACCAGGTGAAGGTACTGATCTTAGGTGACCATTAAAGTACAGGCTGTACCTCCCTAATCCAAAAACCTAAAAATCTGAAATCCTCTAAAACTTCCTAAGCAGTGACATCACACTGTAAGTGGAAAATTCTATGTTACTTTATGATACAGATGGAAGTCAAAACACAGGCTCACTAAAAATACTATGTAAAATTACCATTAGACTACCTATATAACGTATATTTGAAACAAATTAATGCCTTTCTCTTATTTAAAGCTTGAACATGATTTTATTAAAGTTTAAAAGAAAAACTGCAGGGAAGGCAAGCTTTAAAAAAGCTTGGCAGATGTCTAAAGGAGGGAGACAAAAAAGAAGAAAGCCATGTCTTTGGAGTTAGGCATGAAGGTTCAGCCACAGGACAGCCTAGCAGTTACATGGGTCGGAGAAACTTCAGAGGAAGTGAGCAAGTCCAGAGTGTTAGGGAGGGCACTCCTAGGCTTGAGCCACTATCTGGAGAGGGGAAATGTTACACCGACTAAGACCAGCTGAGAGACCCAACATCTCACAACAGCCCGACAGCAGCTGACTGTTTTTGGCTTGAGAGGCTATGTAGACCAGGCTGGCACTGAACTGATCCTCCTGCCTCAGTGTCCTGAGTACTGAGATTGCTGGTGTGCTTCAGCTACCACATCCAGCTTAACAAATTTCCATGATCAGACTTGGCCCCCCATCCCCAAGGTATCTCATTATGTATGTGCAAATATTCTAAAATTTGAAAAAAAGACAAAGTCTTAACCACGTCTCGACAAGGAATATTTAACCTGTTAAAAACTGGAAGTTCTAGGCAGTCAAATAAGTACTTTACTGTAGGATACTGGGTGTTAGAAAGCTGACTCAGGACAGTTTTGGCAGTGGGAAGGGAGCGCTAGCCCACACATCATTTGGTCCACTGCTTCAATGGACACCATGTTCATCAGATACAGTGAGAATGGTATGCAATACAATGGCTGGGATTCAACAGTCACTTTGAATTATTATACCAGTTTTTTTCTAAGATGCTGAAACAATTTAAATGTTCAGATTTCTCCTCAAAGTATTTTCACACAATAGATCTGACTGACCTTTCCATTTATGTAAATGTGAATAAAGACTTCGAGCTAAGTTGACTTGTCCATAGCAACAGCACCTAATTCCTCCAATACCCAGTCATGCTACTGACAACTGGGAAGAAATAGTTGACGTACAAAACACCAAAATCAGGATTCTTTTTTTAAGTTCAATTGTACAATAAGAAAGTCAGGATTCTTGGTGATTTAGAAGATTCCTTTGGATTTTAGGATTTTAAGTCTCTGATGGAATTTTTTTCAACTAGGACATAATTAGAGTTCAACTTCAGGGTTCCCTTTAATAAGTGTAGGGGCTTTCAAGAATTTCAAAAACACTAAGGGCAGAAGGTCCTAGAAGGCTTCCTTCCAACTATGTACTTACAATTCTTTATATACATACACATGTATATATTCATACAGAGTTGGGAAACTTTTAGCATGGAGAAAAAAAATTAACTTGGCAGAACTGAGGACCCTGGTCAAGCAGAAGGGCTGCCTCCACTACTTCAACATGGCATATAAATGTGTCTCATGGCACAATGACCTCACTTTAAGCAAATACATTAAAAAAAAAAATTCAGGTATCTACACAATCAAGTAATAAGGGATTTCATTTCAACTGATAAAATAAAAGAATGCCTTTAAATGAATCAAACTTGTCAGGTACCTTTATAATATGGTATGATGTAAACATTTTCCAGGAACACTTATTGTATAAAGTGGGGTACACCTGTAATAATAAAGCTACAATGAACTTCTGAATTACAGCTGGAATTCTGCAGTGCTCAATATATTCTGCATAGCAACACCGCCCTCTTTTTCACACAGAAAGAGGTATTTAAACAGTGTACTTGTGGATACTTTCCATAGAACTATACAATTCAAGTAAATAATGCTACGTAATGATTAACTCTAATCTTTCTGACCTTCCCAACATGTTAAAGATTATCTATACTCCCAACAAATGGGAGGCATACAAAGAATTCTCCCCATTTTACAGATGAGGAAACTGAGGCGCAGAGAGGGGAAAAGGACTTGCCCAGGGTCACACAGCAAGTTCGTGGTGGAACCGGGAACTGAATCCATGAGCCCAAGGCTCTGTCCATTTCCTGTGCCGCAGTTCCCTTCGCTCCTAAAATGGGAACAACATTGCCCATCTCGGTACACTAAGGACAGAACCAGTCTCCCAGCCATGCAAATCTGCCCCTGTCTATATACATCAAGGCTGTGATAATAATTAACCCATTCTGCACATCGGGACCAAGTGTCCAAAACCCACTAGGGACCCTGAAAGTTCTCAGGGAGATTAAAGTTATTTCCCTTTCTAAGGGCAAAGAGTTTCTCTGTACACAGGGCCACGTGCCAATATGCATGTGCTTTTGTGGAACAACAACGTGAGAGAAAGTGGAGGATCAAAATGACTTCCAGGAGTTAGAAAGTGAGCAACAAGTCACTTTATAAGTATGCTATTCCTCCCACCTTTTCAAGTAGATTCCTCCCATCCCAAACCATGCAGGGGCTGATGGATGGCACAGGGTTAGGTAAGATGCTTACCAGAAAGATTTCTTGGAAAATAAGAAACAGAAAGGAAAAAAAAAGGGAGCTGCAGACATTGTCTGGAGCCCAATCGGAAGCCTTACTACAAGAGAGAAACTCTCCTGTCATTCAAAAATCAGTTAAGGATCATGACATCTGAGTTTTAAAGGGAGGGTGGGCATGGAAGAAGGGGATAAGCAGCTAAAGTGCCAGCAGCTCCACCTTCCTATCACAGAACACCTGGACATGCAAGTGGCTCTCAGGTGGACAGCTGCTGAGCAGAGCCTGACTTGGGACAGGACCCAAAGAAGATAGGGGAAGCTTGAAACAGTGGCCCTCAACCCATCCTGCCCCTGCTTTGATTCCTACCTGTAGGTCTTGCCATCTTTGTGATGGTCATCGTCGTCATCGGGGGCAAGGACATAAGGGTCATTCATCTCAGGAAGCCCTGATTCCAGCATCCGCTTCTTCTTGCGGCCCCGAGGAGGTTTAGGAGGAGCCACATTGCCACCTCCACCACCACCTCCGCCTCCTTCCTCAGCTAGGGTTGATGATACCTTCTTGGAGAGGTCAGGGACCACCTGTAGGGCTTGTGAGCCAGGGGGAAGAGCTGAGACAATCATGGGAGCCGATATAGGGAAGGTCTGAGCTGATGACGCTGTGGTCACAAGAGAGCCTGAGGGGGATGTGATTACCAAACCAGGACCTAGGATTGGGAGGAAAAGGAGATAGGGTCATGCTGTTCATCTCTGACCTAATCTATTTCATTTCCCCCAGATAGTGTCTAATCAATCCCTCACCACCACCCTCCAGCCCATTACTATTCAGGAAATCCCAAACCCTGTACAAAAATAATGGTTTGCTAACCCCTGTCCCCAGACCCCTGGTAACAGTGAGATTTACCCCTTGATTGACTCCCTTCTCTTCTCCACCTCTGAGAACAGGAGACTCCTTGATTCAGAGAAGGAAAGAATGTCACCTCCTCAAAGGCAGGGACCGCATCTTCTACTTCTTTGTATCCCCCACAATGCCTAGCACATTGCTAGGCACACAGTAGGCACTTAATAAAAATCTGATTGAGGAATTAAACACATACCCCACTCCCCATGTCCACAGAGCCCTCCAGACTGGGGTCCTGATCGTGAGAGATCAACACCTCAGATTGGAGAGAAGCAAGGGTGCTTACCCGCTGTCATCAGTCCTGTAGATGGCACAGGGACCACAGTAATGTTCTGGGTAACAGATGCCTGACTGTGTGGGGTCAGCTGCTCTGACTTGGACTCTGTGTCCATGCTAATGCCAGAGGACAGGGACACTGAGGCAGGCACTGTCAGCAAAGTGGGATAGTGAGGTGGCGCCAGTCCACAGCCCTTTTCTGGCAATAGCTGATCCTTCATCTTGTTGATGAACATTGTGTTTTCAATCTAAAAGAAAAGGAGGGGGAAGAGGAGTACCCTCTTCAGACTGAGCAGGCCTGATTTTTGTCTGTTCCCTAAGGATGTTTCATTGCCTTCTCCTTGGAGATCAGGGAACAAGGGGCTGATATCTGTGTTTCTGGACAGGAGTCAGACCCAGACACTATGAGACTCTCAGTGATAGTGGACTCAGTGAAACAAGGTGTGTTTTGCTTCAGCCTCCACACAGTAAGAACATTATGAAGAACTTACTTCGCAGAGCTGAAATAAATACTGGGAATAACAAAACAAACACCACTTACCTGCCCTGAGACTGTGGGGATAGAAGGCCAGAAGTACGGGTTAGAATTGAAGTGAGACTCTTCCATTCTACCTGAAAAGAGATAGACCACCACCTCATACCTGGGAATAACTACTGAATGCTAGTAATGGAGAAGAACAGTTGATGGAATTGGGGTTTCTGGCACCTGACCACATTGCGGGGAATAAACAGTCAGGACCTCCACATCTAGACCAGACAAAATGGCACTGGGCTATAATCTCAGCACTCAGGACACTGCAGGCTGAGGCCAGTGTGACTACTTATTGAAACATTCTCTAAAAACAATAGATGAATAGAAAGGACCACCAAGCAGTATGGCCCACACCAAAACACAATTTTTAATATTTATGACAAAATTTATGCGCATCTCTGAGCCACAAAATGTTTGCCAAACTTCAAAAAGCCAGAATTGGTACTTTACTTTGAAGAGAAATGAAGCTATGGAAACGAGATGCACCAAGGCCACACACAGCCCATCAGTCACGAGCTTGAAAACAGTCATGTTATCCTTCACTGTTCCCCCTTTCCTTCATTCCTTAAATCCATTTCCCTCCAATTTTTTTTTTCAGATTTCCAATCAACAAATCTATGAGCTACAATTCTACATAGCTTGGAAAGGTTTTAGGCTGGCAGAAACTCAAACAATCTCAACAGCCCAAGCTGGCACCAAACTGGTGATCCTCCTACTTCAGCCTCCTGTCTATCTAGGATTATAGGTCAGCGTGCACCACCACACCTGGCCTATAATCAATACTGGAGTAGTAGATGATACCTGGGATAACGCCACACAAATCTCACCAAGACTAAAGAATAGGGTGTCTCACTGGGTTATACACACGAAGGACTGAGCAGAAAGAACCAAGGAATTACCAGTCTAAAAAATTATAAAGGAGTATGTGTATGCATACACACACATACATGCATACACACACACACAGTGTGTGTACACGCATGTGCAGGTGCCGTTGGAGGCCAGAAGAGAGAACTGGATCCCCTGGAGCTAGAGTTATAGGTGGTTGTGAGCCACTCAATAAAGTCCTGGGAACTGAACTTGGATCCACTAGAAGACAGCACTCTTCAAACACAGATCACCAGTTTTAAAAAGGGGTTCTGGCCAGGTGTGGTGGTGCATGCCTTTAATCCCTGCACTTAAGAGGGTAGATTTCTAGTTAGCTTCAGGCTATTCAGGGCTAAATAGTGAGACTCTGAAAGAGTTCTGGGGTCTGAAGAGATAGATCAGCAGGTAAGGGTTAAGAGCACTTGCTGTTCCAGCCAACACCCTCTTCTGGCCTCTGCAAGGGACCTGAATGCATATGTGCATACATACATGCAAACATATGTACTCATGTATAAATAAAATGAGCCAGGTGGTGGCGGTGCACACCTTTTATCCCAGCACTTGGAAGGCAGAGGCAGCCAGATCTCTGAGTCTACAGAGTGAGTTCCAAGACAGCAGAGACTACATAGAAACCTTTTCTCGGGAAAGGATAAATGGATGGATGGATGACGGACAGACGGACGATAAACAGACAGATAGATTAGACAGAATAAGGTGAAAAATCAAAAGGGTTGGAGAATTAGGAGCTTAGTGTGGATCTCCAAAACCCACAAAAATTACAGGTGGGTAGTGGTCCACCTGTAACCCTAGCACTCATGAGCTGGAGTCAGGGACTGCCTGGGCAGCCAGACTATCAGAAGGAGTAATTCTGAGTTCAACCAAGAGACCCTGCCTCAATTTATATGGTGGAGAGTGATCAAGGAAGACACTTCAACTCATCACAGACACACATAGACACACACATACACACACACACCTCATGGTATGTATGCATATGCATACGCATATATACAATAATAACTGGGCTGCTCAGAAGGCAGAAGCAGACAGACCTCTGTGAGTTTCAGGGAACAGAAAAAGGAACAACAGGAATAAACACTGCCACCAAAGAATAAACATTTTAAAGAGAAGAAAATGTCAATTACTCTAATTTGATTGTTAGAATCCATGTATCGAATTATCATTGTCCTCCATAATATGTCCAATTAGTAAGGGTCAATTAAAAAAAAAACAAAAGACACTGTGCTGAGTCAAGAGAGGAGGAGGGGCTGTGAGCACAAGCTGAGCTGCTTCTAGTGAGGACATGCTGGGGCTGACAGCAGACACCAGCCTCAAGGGAGACAGAAGCCAGTATGCCAACTCCAGAGAGTGGGAAAGACTTCCAACAAACAAGTCCAGGCAGAAAAAATAGTGGCTTTTTTTTCTTAAGACAGGATCTCCATGTAACCCAGGCTGATCTGAAACTTGAAACGTAGGCCAGGTTGGCCTAGAACTCAGATTCACCTGCCTCTGCCTCCTCAGTGTTGGAATAAAAGGCATGTGCCACCATACCCACCTTTCTCTAATTTTTAATAATTTTAAGGTTTTATTTTTACTTTATGTGTATAAATACTTGCTTGAACGTATGTGTGCATCATGTGCATGCAGTGACCTCAGAGGCCAATCCCCTTGGAACTAGAGTTATAGATGGTTTTAAGCTGCTGTAGGGGTGCTGGAAATCAAACCCAGGTCCTCTGAAAGAGCAGCCTCTTAACTGCTGGGCGATCTCTCTAGTCTAACGCCCTCCACAACCTGAGATGGTTTCTCTGTGTAACCCTGGCTGTCCTGGTACTCACCCTCTAGATCAGGCTGGCCTTGAAGTGAGAGATTATACCCAACTCCCTTTTCAATTAATTAAAAAACAAAAAACTTTGAGACAGAATCTGATGTAGTGTAGTCCAGGCTGGCCTGGAACTCACCAACAATCTTCCTGTCCTAGCATCCTAAGAGTTAGAATTAACAGACATGAGCCACAATGACTGGTTCATCATACGGATTATTTTAGTAGGCAGTATCCTCAGCTTCCCCTCACTTACTTATTATGTCCTCATGTTTACATTGTGTGAGTACAGGCACACACAAGTCACAGTACACAAGTGGAGGCCAGAGACAACCTGTGAGAGTTAGTTCTCTCCTTCTACTGTATGGGTTACAGGAATCAATCATCAGAGTTGGTAGCAAGTGCTTTGCTCTCTAAGATATCTTGTCAACCTCTGAATTTCTTCAAATCTACATAAGGAATGAACTGTATTTCAGCCAAGGAAAGGAATGCACCAAATCTGTTGCTGACAGCTTCACATAAGGATCAATACTAAATGACTAAGCAACTCCAGGCAAATCCGGTCCTGAGTTACAAAAGTCACTCTAGGTATCCCCAAGGGATTGGTTCCAAGACCCCTTCCCAATGGACACCAAAAGTACACCTTCAAGTCTCTTTAAATTATTTAAAATTTCATTTCTATCTGTATAAGTGTGCATGTGCATTCACATCCATGGCACATGTATGAAGGTGAGAGGGTATCTTATGAGAGTTATTTCTCTCCTTCCACGATATGAATCCCAGGTATTGAACTCAAGTTGTCAGACTTGGCAGCAAGCACATTTACATCCAATGAGCCATTCTTCAAGTCCCTTTTTTAAAATGACAGAGCTGGCAAGAAAGAGAAATGACTCCCACATGTTCTCTGACCTCCACATGTATACTATGGCATGCACGTGCCCCTGCACACTCTCTCACACACACAAAATAAACCAATATTGTAAGACATGTATTGGTAACCTCACATATACTTTAAACATCTCTATAGATTACTTATAACTACCAAAGAGAATGCAAATGCAACATACATGGCTGTTGTATTCGTTAGGAATCAAAACAGTTGAGAAGAGACAATCATCTCAGGCAAACCCACACAGCACACCAACAACAATGTAACACTTCTTATTCAATCTACAGATAGGGAGGTTAATCTGGCTAAGCTTTTTTGGGGCAGTGATCATGTATTCTACACTGATGTCTTCCCACTGACCTTGACATCGCTCAAACATTATTTTGTACTGATATGAATATAGTGGGCTCAGGGCTGTAGAGAGAGCTTACAGGTTAAGAGTCCTGAGTTCAATCCCCAGTAACCAAATGGTGGCTCACAACCATCCATAATGAGATCTGGTGACCTCTTCTGGCATGTAGGCATACATGCTGGCAGAATACTGCCTACAAAATGAATATATAAATAATAAAAACAAATTTAAAAAATATAGTGGGCTCTATATGTATAAAATTTCAAAAAAGATACTAGAAGCTCAAACATTAACCATAACCTTTTTCTTTCTCCTCTTCCACTGAAGAGAAATAAAACAGAAGTTACTGGGAGTGGTTGTGCATACCTTTAATCCTAGTACTCGGGAGGCAGAGACAGGCAGATCTCTGAGTTCTAGGGCAGCGTGGTCTACAGAGCAAGTTCTAGGACTGCCAGGGCTATTATACTGAGAAACCTTGTTTCAAAAAAAATAGAACAAGACAAAAAGTTAGTGGGACAAGCCTAAGCTATAAGCCAAACTTTCATAATTAACAATAGTCTCCCTGTTGTTTTTTGTGATCTGGCAGCCCAAAGAAAGTCCAACTATAGTGGTGTACACCTTCAATCTCACTATAGTGGTGTATACCTTCAATCTCAGCACTTGAGAGGCAGAGGCAAGTGAATCTCTGGTCTACAGAGCGAGTTCCAGAACAGTCAGGGCTACACAAAGAAACCCTTTCTTGAAGAAACAAAAAGAAAAAAAAAAAAAAAAGGTAATGGATGTCAGTATATATGTGCGCGTGGGCAACAGTGCACACGCAGAGGGCAGAGGACAGTTCTTTCCTTCTATCTGACATGTGTTCTGAAAACCAAACTCAGTCTCCGGGCTTGACTGGAAAAGTACCTTTACCTGGCTGAACTCAAGAAAGTGACAGAAAAACCTTACAGTGTATACCATATACTGGCCTCTACTTTAATTCCAAATGCTGCTGGGATTAAAGACATGTATCACCAATCCTGACAAGTCTAAATAGCATGAATTGTTATTTTGATTTTTGGGGGATGCTGTATGTGTGTGTGTTTAACAATTTTCTTTTCTTGGCTAGGAGTGGTGACGCAGGCCTTTAATCCAGCCCTCACAAGGCAGAGGTAGGTGGATCTCTGTGAGTTTGAAGCCAGTAGGGCTACACATAAGTCCCTAACTAAAAATTCTTTTCTTCACATTTTATTTCTATTGTGTGTGGGAAGGCATGTTCATACTACCATACATCTGGAGGACAGAGGACAACCTGCAGGAGTTGGTTCTTCCCTTCCACTGTGTAGTTTCTAGAGGCTGAACTCAAGTTCAAGGCTTGGCAGGATGTGCCTTCACCCACTGAGCCAACTGACTGGATGGCCTTGTTTTTGTTTTTTGTTTTGAGATAATACTTCATGTGACCCAGACTGGCCTCTACTTCCCAAACGCCACTGGGATTAAAGAGTATCACCAAGCCCAGCTTCTGCTCTTTCAAATACGGAATCTGGAGAACAAGGAACTAAACCCAGGCAGCAAAGAATAGGTTAAGGAAAAAGGCTCTGCTAGATGAGGCAGTACATTTCCGGGACACCAAACACTTGGGGACAGAAACCAGAATCAAGAGTTACAAGTCATTCTCAACTACACAGTAAATTTAAAGTCAATCTGGGCTCTAAAAGACCAGTCTCAAAAAACAAAAACAAAACAACAACAACAAAAAAAGCAATTGACTGTGGTGGCTCACACCTATAGTCCCAGTCCTCCAGGATGAGGGAGTCCAACGCTGCCATGAGTTTGAGGTCCATGAGGCCCTACCTCTAGCCGAAGTGTTATTATTGGCAGTTAATGGCTGCCGGAATATGGGGAGCCATTTTTCTTCAGTAAGTAGTCCTACACTCATGTTCATGCAAACAACCTTAATTAAATGCAGCAATTAAAAAAAAAAGGAAGTAGGAACAAAGAAGGGCTCCAAAGAGAAGGGAATAAGAAAGGGTAATGGGGGATGAACATGAACAATATACATTACATACATGTATGAAGTTGTCAAAGAAAAAATTATATTAGGGCTGGAGAGATGGCTCAGTGGTTAAGAGCACTGGCTGCTCTTCCAGAGGTCCTGAGTTCAATTCCCAGCAACCACATGGTGGCTCACAAGCATTTGTGGTGAGGTCTGGCGCCCTCCTCTGGTGTGCGGGCATACATGGAGGCAGAGTGTTGTATACATAATAAATGGGTAAATCTTTAAAAAAAATTATATTAAACAAACCAGGAAGCTGGGAGTGGTACTACACGCCTTTAATCCCACCACTCAGACACAGAGGCAGGCAGGTCTCTGTGCTGGAGGCCAGCCTGGTCTACAGAGCAAGTTCTAGGACAGCCAGGGCTACAGAGAAACGCTGGCTCAAAAAACCAACCAAACAACCAAACCAAAGAGGAATTAGAGATGGCTCTGTGGTTAAAAGCACATTTGTTCTTGCAGGACTCAGGTTCAGTTCTCAGCACCCATGCATCAGCACACAACCTCCTTTACATCCAGTTCTAGGGCTCCTTGCAACATTGCAGACAAATGGTTCACATACACACATATCAGCAAAACACCAATACACACAAATCTTGAAAACACACATGCACGGTAAACAAACCCATAATCCCAGCACTCTATAGGAAAGGAGAACCGCATGAAATTCAGGGCCAGCCAGGACTGTACACTGAGACAATGTCTGTAAGAGTAAAGGAGAATTTATGGTAGAAACAAAGACCATACAAATGAAGTAACACAGTATGGATGTGAACTGATCCAGGCACTCAAATTTAAAAAATTTGGGGGCTTGGAGATAGCTCTGTTGTCACAATGCTTGTCACACAAGTCTGAAGACTTGAGTTCAATCCCCAGGACCCACACAGTGGAAGGACAGAACAGACTCCCACTATTTATGCACTGTCCTCTATACGCACATGCTGTGGGATCCTGTGCACTGTATGTTTTGTTCTCATTGGTTGATAAATAAAGCTGCTTTGGCCTATGGCAAGGCAGTATAAGAGTCAGACAGGAAATCCAAGCAGAGATACAGGTAAGGAAGGGCGGAGTCTGAGAGACAGCAGCAGCCAGAGCAAGACGCAAGATGCTAGAGCACTGGTAAGCCCGATACACAGATTAATAGAGATAGGTTAATTTAAATGTAAGAGCTAGTTAATAATAAGCCTGAGCCATTGACCAAACATTTATAATTAATATATACACATAACTAACCTCTGAGTGGTTATTTAAGAACTGGCAGGCAGGAGAAACACCCAGTTATATGTGTACCATGGCACGCATGCGCGCGCGCACACACACACACACACACACACAAACACACAATGTTAGTAGGTGTGACCTGAGAGTAATACTTGTAAACCCAAGGCACACAGGTGGACTGGCTGGCACCCTGGGACTGTCTGGCCAGCCAGTCTAACCAATGAGTACCAAGTCTAAAAAAATAAAATAGCTCTAGAGGAACAATACCTGAAGTTGTCTTCTGATCTTCATTCACTTGTACAAACACCCTTACTAAGAATTAACTATTTTTCAGGGAGTTCTCAGCCAGGTCTTCAATTTTTTTTCTGAGACAGGGTTTCCCCGTGTTGCCCTGACTTGTCCTGGAACTTGCTCTGTACACCACATTGGCCTTGAACTCGGAGATCTGCCTGCCTCTGCCTCCAGAGTGCTGGGATTAAAGGAGAGCACCACCACCGCCCACCTCAATTGTTTGTTTTAATACTGGGAATTTAAGACAAAGCCTCTCTAACTTTAGCCAAACGTGCTCTCTCACTAAGCTATGCTCCCAACTCCTAAACTGAAGTTTTGCATTTAAAATTTTTGTGTATGAGTGTTTGTCTTCATGTATGTATATGTACCATGTACATGCTTCATATCAACGTTGAAGAACCTGGAACTGGAGTTACAAACAGGTATGAATTGCCATGTGGATGCTGGGAATTTAATCTGGGTCCTTTGCAAGAAAAACAGGTGTTCTTAACTGCTGAGCCATCTCCCCAGCTCTCCAAACTTAAGGCTGCTTTATATTTTTGAAACAGGGTTTCTCTATGTAGGTCTGGCTGGCCTAGAACTCATTATGTAGACCAGAATGACCATAAACTCATAGAGATCCACTGCCTCTGCCTCCTGAGTGCTGGAACTGAAGCTTGAGCAACCATACTAGACAAAGTTATTGATAGCAGCAAATTGACACGTAGCTCAAGATCATATTCTCATGAAATTTCACTTACATACCAATATAATTCACTCTGGAACGTAGTGTGATGGCACATGCTTATATGTGCAGCACTTGTGGGAGCAGAGATCATGGATCAGGAGTTCAAGGCCATCCTCCTCCTTTGCTACACAAAGGTCAGTCTGGGATACAGTAGACTGCTGTCTCAAAAAACAAACAGCCAAGGACTAGAAAGATGGCTCAGCAGTAAGGGTACTTGGTGCTATGCCTGACAATCTGAGTTTGACCTACACAGTAAGATGAGAGAACTGACAACTACATGTTGTCTTCTGCACATGCACAGCAGCACACCCATGTCCACACACATAAGTTACTAAAAGTTAAGCAAACCTGTCACCTTAATCCCAGCAATCGAAGGATCTCTGAGTTCAAGGCCAGCCTGGTCTAAGAGTCAGTTCCAGGATGGCCAGGGCTGTTATACAGAGAAACCCTGTCCTGTAAAAACAAAAACAAAACAAACCCACAACAACCTATAATCCCAGCATAGATGGCATAATCAAGTGGCAAGAAGTTGCCCAAATACCTCAGCTTTCTTCTCTTTTAGCAATGCCTTCTGCTTCCAGTCATTCAACTATGTCTCATGAGGTGTACCCTATGAGCAATTGATTGAGGTAGAGAAAAAGAGTCTGGTTTACTGATGGTTCTATATCCTATGCAGGGAGCACAGAGAAGTAGACAGTTGCATTACAACCCCCTTCTGGGACAACCTGAAGGTAATTCTTCAGTGTAGGCAGAAGACATGGTCATGGGCTGTAGCCAATGGACCAGCTGAATGGTCAGAGACTTGGAAAGAGCGTGATTAGAAAATTAGTAAGACATATGGGGAAGACGAATGTGAGTAGATCTCTCCAAATAAGTGAAGGAGGTGAAAATACAAACTCAATGCAAAAGCTCATCAAAAGGTAACTTCAGCCGAGACGTCCAATAATCAAGTAGATGGGATGACCCATTCTGTGGACAGCAAGCCCCCCTTCTCATCATCCCTGTCACTGCCCAATGGACCCAAGAAGAAAGTTGCCAAGGTGGCAGAGATAGAAGTATGCATGGGCTTGACCACATGGTCTTCCACTCACTACAGCTACAGCTGCTGCTCCCCCACAGGCACCACTCCTGGGACTATGAGCCAGCAACCTGGTGGCAGGATGACTACATCAGAGCACTTTCTTTATGCAAAGGAAACCGCTTTGTCCTTACTGGAACAGACACTTACTCGGTCATCAAACTGCCTTTCGTGCTTTTGACCAAAGTACCATCCGTGGACTTACGAAGCACCTCGACTACCGTCATGGTCCTCTACACAGCACTGCTTCTGAACAAGAGACCCAACTCACTGCTAGAGAACTGTGACAGTGGGCTCACGTTCACAGAATCCACTGGTCTACCATGTTCCCCACCATGCTGAGCAGCAGATTAAATGGTGGAATGGCTTTTTAGAGACACAGTTAAACACCAATTAGGAGGCTAATTAGGAGGTGGAAGCAAGAAAAGAAATGGTTGGGGGCAAGAAAGATGGCTTGATGGTTAAGAGCGTATACTGCTTTTACAGGGGGCCCAAGTTTGGTTCCTAGCACTCATGGTAGGTGGCTCACAACTGCCTCTAAATCCAGCTCCGGGATGTGTTGTGTGTCCAATTCCTCTGGCCTGAGTACTCACATATACATAACCACAAACACATAATTAAAAAAAAAAAAGAATTCAAGGCCACCCTAATTTACATAACAAGTTTGAAGTCAGCCTGGGATCCATGAGACCCTATCTCAAAAGAGTAAATTAAAAACAATAATTAGACGGGCGGTGGTGGCGCACGCCTTTAATCCCAGCACTCGGGAGGCAGAGGCAGGCGGATCTCTGTGAGTTCGAGACCAGCTCTGGTCTACAGAGCTAGTTCCAGGACAGGCTCCAAAGCCACAGAGAAACCCTGTCTTGAAAAACCAAAGGAAAAAAAAACAAAAACAAAACCAAAAAAACAAAAAAACCAATAATTAAAAACAGGGCTGAGAATGTATAGCTCAGTTGGCAGAGTACTTGCATAGCAGGCAGGAGGCCTGCGCTGAATCCCAGCACTATCAACTGGGTATGGTAGTATATACCTGTAATTCCCGAGCTTGGAAATTCGAAGGAGGAGGAACAGAAGGTCAAGGTCATCCTTGATTCTAAACAGCAAGGTCAGCCTGGGATGCGTGAAACCTTGTCTCAAACGAAACAAAAACCCCTATTTTTTAAAGTAACAGAGAGCCAGGGCGGAAGAGATGACTCAGAAACTAAGAGTACTTGTTCTTACAAAAGCCCCAGGTCCAGTTCCTAGTTCCTGCACAGCGGTTTAACCATCCATACCCCATCTTCTGATACACCAGGCACACACATGGTGCAAATACATACGTGTGGGCAAAATATTCATATACATTAAATAACTTTTTTGTTTTTGTTTTCTGAGACAGGATTTCTCTGTGTAGCCCTGGCTGTCCTAGAATGCACTCTAAAGACCAGGCTGGTCTCAAGCTCATAGAGATTCTACTGCCTCCGTCTTTCAAGTGCTGGGACTAAATGTGTGCGTTACCAGTATGGAGCCTGTCCTGGAACTAGCTCTGCACACCAGGCTGGCCTTAAAACTCACAGCCTGGGGGCTGGAGAGATGGCTCAGAGGTTAAGAGCACTGACTGCTCTTCTAGAGGTCCTGAGTTCAATTCCCAGCAACCACATGGTGGCTCACAGCTATCTGTAATGAGATCTGGTGCCCTCTTCTGGCCAGCAAGCATACAGACAGACAGAACACTGTACACATAATAAAATAAATCTTTAAAAAAAAAAGAAAAAACTCACAGCCTGCCTATACCTCACGAGTGATGGAATTAAAGGCGTGCACCACCACTGCATGGCAAATGCTTTTTAACTAAACAAAAAACAAACAAAAATATTAAAGTAACAGAGGCCAGAAAGTAATGGCATTTGCTGCTAAGCCTGATAACCTGAGTTCAGTTCCTAGGACACACATAGTAGAGAGAGCGAACGATCACAGAATATGCTCTGAATTGCATGTGTGCTCTATGGTGCATCCCCTCTCCATTAAAAAAATGTGATAAAATTTAAAAAGTGTATCAATAAAACCCCAACCTATCAGTCATCATGGCACAGGCCTTTAATCCCAGTATTGGGGAGGCAGAGGCAAGAGGGTCTCTTCTTTTGAGGTCAAGGCCAGCTTGGTCTCCACATTTCCAGCCAAGGACCCCATGGTAAGACTTTTGCAATAAATAGGATAGCCCAGCATCAGGCACATAAGAACTACTGCTCACAAAGCATAAATAGTTGCGAGGAAAATGCTATCATTTGTGGCACACAGCAGCTCTGCCTATGATCTAAGCACTTGAGAGGCTGAGATTGAAGAACTGTTATGTGAGTTAGAGCCGGGCTCCTGCCCTACATAGTTCCATGCCAATCTGGGTACCAAATATGATCCTGTCTCAAAAACTACAAACAAGGTAACACGTTTTAGCAGATGAAGGTGCTTGCTGCCAAGGCTGATAACCTTAGTTCCATCCCCAGAACAAACATGGTGGAAGGAAAAGAATCAACTCCTCCAAGGTGTGGTGGTGCATGCTGCAATCCAGGGTTCAGGAAGCTGGGGCAGGGAGATTATTTCAGACCAATCTGGAGCTGTCAAGCTGGCTCAGCAGACAACGGTAATTGCCACCAAGACTAATAACCTGAATTTGATCCTCTGAACCCACAGGGGAGAAGAAAACACCAACATCCACAGGTTGTTACCTGACCACTATCCTTGCACCATGACATACACACCCATAAACATATTCTTTCACTCCTTACTACTGCTCCCACATGCAAAAGACCAACCTGAGCTACAGTGAGGCCATGTCTTAAAAAATAACAAAAAAAAAAGAAAGAATTTGAAAAGAACCGGCTTTACTTCAGAACGTGGAAGAAAGCAGAAGACTTCTTTCATAACCGCAGAGAACAAGAAAGGAAAAGTAATTAACAAGAAAGCCTCCAGGTTAAAGGAGCTTCAACTCTACTACTCTATTAAGCTTCAACTATTTTGTTACTAAGAAAGGAAGTCTAAGTCCAGAGAAAGTAAGTAAAAACAAAACAAAAACAAAAATCCCAAGCCAGGCGGTGGTGGCGTACGCCTTTGATCCCAGCACTCAGGAGGCAGGCAGATCTCTTGTGAGTTTGAGGCCAGCCCGGTCTACAAGAGCTAGCTCCAGGACAGGCTCTAGAACTACAACAAAACCCTGTCTCGGGGGAAAAAAACCCAAAAATCCAAAATTATCATGATTGAATTAGAACTTTTCTTTCCAGTATCCAATCTCAGTCTGGTGATTGGCTCAGTAGGGGAAGGGCTAACCTAGCATGCGTAAAGTCCTGGGTTTGATGCCCAGCACTACATAAACCTGGGTGAGGTAAAAATGCTGACCCCAGCATTCAGGTGGAGGCAAAAAGATCAAAAGTTCAAGGTATTGCTCAGCTACAAAGTGAGTTTGAGGTCATCTTGTGCAACATGACACCCTATTTTTTTTTTTCCAGGACAGGGTTTCTCTATTGATAATCACTCTGTAGACCAGGCTGGCCTATAGTTTAAGAGATTTGCCTACCTCTGTCTCCCGAGTGCTGGGATTAAAAGTATGTGCCATCACCTCCAGACAAGACCCTATTTTAGCCAGGCAGTGGTGACGCACGCCTTTAATCCCAGCACTCGGGAGGCAGAAGCAGGCGGAACTCTGTGAGTTCGAGGCCAGCCTGGTCTACAGAGTGAGTTCCAGGACAGGCTCCCAAGCTACAGAGTAACCTTGTCTCTTGAAAAACAAAATAAAACAAAAACACAAAAAAGAAAAGGAAAAAAGACCCTGTCTTTAAAACTCAAGTAAAAAGAGAGCTGTGGGGACAGCTCAGCAGAAAAGGCAGACCGCTAGCAGGCCTGATGACTGAGTTCAAGTCCAGAATCACAGGACAGGAGAGTCAACTCCCTCAAGTTGTTCTGATCTCAGTATGATTCCAACATACACAAAATAGATAGGTATAAAATATAAGCTCAAAAAAAAATTCAAAAGATTCCTTATTTCAAAAGGAGTCACTGGAAGTAACAGGAGACACTAACAAAGGGGCAAGCACTCTGGCACTAAAGCTTTGTCCCTCCACCCACTATCTGCAGAGTTTCCGACCATCCCAAGGGTAAGGTGTCGTGGCCTTGAAACACGGATTTTACGGCTGTGGTGAGGACCAAGAGTTTCCAGTACTTGGTATTTTATCTTCTGCGTGTGTTTATGAAGGTGCACGCATGTGTTGATGCCTGTGAAGAGAGGCCAGAGGACAACCTCAGGTGTCATTACTCAGGTGCCACCAACTCTATTTTTGGATGCTGGGTCTCACTGACCGCTGGGTATCTCACTGACTGAGGCCTCACCAATTCTGCTGGGCCGACTAGCCAGTAAGCCCCAGGGATTCACCTCTCTCTGCTCCCCAGTGGTAGGCCTATCACACCCAGCTTTCTTATACAGATTCTGGGGATCAAAACCAGGTCCTTATACTTGTATGACTTTTACTAGCTGAATTACAGCCCTCTGTATTGCTTTTAAAGATGTATTTATTTTAGGTACATAGGTGTTTCACCTGCACACCAGAAGCGGGCACCGGAGCCCATGGGCTATAGTTACAAACAGTTGTCAGCTGTCATGTGGGTACTGGGAATTGAACTTAGGACAAAAGAGCCACCACTATTCTTAACTGCTGAACCATCTCTCAAGCCCCATACTGGGTTTTGTTTGTTTGTTTTTCGAGACAGGGTTTCTCTGTAGCTTTAGAGCCTGTCCTAGAACTCGCTCTGTAAACCAGGGTGGCCTCGAACTCACAGAGATCCACCTGCCTCTGCGCCCCCACCTCCACTCCCGTGCTGGGATTAAAGGCTAAAGAACTTTACTTACTGTCATGCATAATGGCATATGCCTGATAGTCCCAGCACCTGGGTGGCAGATGCAGAAGGCTCACCTCAAGTTTGAGGTCAATCTGGTTTACTTAGTGAGTTCCTGGCTAGCCAGTGCTACATAACAAAATCTTGTCTACAAAAACTAAAATACAAAGGTATTTAGCATCAGGTCTCATATTTTGATTTTCCCTGACTTACTACTAGGACATCATATAATTTTATCCCTTTTCTCTCAAACTATGCTAGAAGCGGTGTTCCTCCAAAACTTCCCCTGACACCTCAGATTCAAACAATCCCATGTTACTGCCTCATCACTCAAGAGAGCCACACAAACACTCCACTGGCCACTAAGAGTGGGAAACGCTCTCCACACTCGGCTCTTGTTTATGGACGCTACACCATAAAGACGATCCTTGCAATCGGGGTCCTTGTGTCTCCACAGCAGACAAAATGCAAGTCCACTTGTGGCCTCACCTGGTCATTCCACAGTTCACTCCTGATGGGAACCAGTGGCAACGGAAGGCAGCAAAGGTAGAGTGTCGCCCTTTATACAAAAACTTCCCGGGCACCATAATAAACTAGAAAAGGCAGATTTTTTTTTTTTTTGGTCTAACAGCAAACACCAGTACCACAAGTGTTGATTACTTCAATAATTCTGTCACATTGTTAAGGGAAAAAAAAACCAAAACCAACCAAACAAAAAATCCCATTTGACTATGATCCCACCTCCTCCCAAATCATTAACCCAAGATTGTCTTACCCTCTCTCTCTCTTCCTCCTGCCGTCTTATTCCTTCTCCTTTCCAGGGCTCCTGAACTTTCTGGAAACAAATTCTCTAGGTTACAGAGGCCAATATGCGGAGGCCACCAGAGAGCTGTACAGAACCTCAGAAGTTCTTTGAATGTCAGCAATCTAGAAAGCAGGCAGCTTCCCCACCAACAATCCAAGGATGGAAGGACAGGCGTCCAGTGCCACCCACTACGTGGATAGAAGGGAAATAAAACCAGTTCCCCAAAATTAAGATGAATGCTATCACCAGCATTTGGGTTTCACTCCTAGGCTCGGCCACTTAGTCTTCATTCCTCAGGGCTAAGAGTAACAGGGAATCAGAGAACGGAGGAGAGGAAGGAGGTTCCTGCTCCTGAGAAGTGGTTCAGAGAGCAACGCTGAGGGTAGGGGGATGCCCAAGCCCTTGTGTCAGGCACAGTGCCAAGTTCAGGCCCAGCCACTTCCTCTGGCCTCGCCCACCCACTCCACTTCTGTGAGGACTTCGCCCCCTGCCTACCCAAGGCCTTGTGCCAAGTAGTACCTCCTTCCACCTTCAGTGGTCTCTAGACTGGAGACCCCCAGCTGTCCCCCTAAAACCTTCGCACCCCTGAGACACCCAACTGGGTCCTTCCTCCCGATGTCAACTCCCACTCCGTCCTCAAAGGCCGGTCTTTGGGACGTCCCTCCTTCACCCCTCCAGGGAGCTGAACTCTGCCACCCACCAGACAGGCACCCGCCCCCTAAACCCCCCCCATTCCTCCTCATCGCCCGCTCCTCCACAACCACTTCCGGTTCCGGGACAGACGCACTTACAGTCACATCGTGGACCACCCCCCCACCCCGCCCGCCCGCTCGCCCAAGGAAAAGGGGAGGGGGAGGAGCGAGGAGCTTGGCGCGCGCCGACTGTAGCGGCGCGAGACTCACCCGGCGGCGGCGGCGGCGGCGCCAGCGCCTGAGCCAGCGCGCGGGAGGGGCGGCGTTTGCAGGGAATGGAGGGAGCCGAGGGAGTGGGAAGACCCACGGGGCGCGGGACGGGGAACGAAAGGCGGGGTGCGCGGGCATGCACTGCAGGCGCCAGACGGAGCCCCACACTCGCAGAGCTGCGCGCGAGACACCCGCAGGGCGGGGGCGCGAGGCAGTGTGTGGCCCCCCGCCCTCCCTCCTGAACACTCACCCGGAAGTGGTGCTGCGGCTCGTGCTCCCGGGAACCCCAATTCCTCCACGCCCACCTTCCTCCCCCCCCCCACAGCCTCAGTGAGGAGTCGTTTCGCGGAGAAGGCGGGAGAGCCGGAAACGAAAAAGGGGGGGAGGGAGGGAAATAGAAAAGGGAGGGTAGTAGCAGGAAAGGGGGGGAGTTCAAAGGCCGAGTCACTTCCGGGAGCGCCTAGAACACATCCGGCGCTGCTAGGGCTCCGGGATACTTAGGGCAGAAGTTACGACAAGTAAGGGCGGAAGTAGCTCCTACCCAGGGATGTGTGAAGCGTTCAGTAGATGTGACGCCCCGGCGGAAGTGAAGGCGGGTTCTGTTGGCTGAAGCTGAGCATTCGAAGAGCGGTCCCGGGCTTCCGGAAGAGACTTCTGGGGAAGTGATAGCGTGGAAGCTGGACAGGTTCATGAATTATGCATCAAGGCAGTAAAGACAGTTTAGGTTCTCCCTTTTCTAGATTTATTTTATTTTTATTTATATGTATAAATCTGTATAGGTGTGTGCGGGTGCCCTCAGCAGCCCCCTGGAGTTGCAGACAGCTTTGAGCTTCCCTGCCTAGGTGCTAAACCGAACCTCCGCTCCTCCGGTAGAGCAACAAGCATTCCAGGGGTCACGGTTCATTTCTGGGTGTAATCGGCTGTGTAGGGAGTTAATTAACCTTTTTACTTGAATCTTCACGAGGGTCTCTTTGCTGAGCTAGGGTGGGAAACGCCTCATTGCTTTGAATAGTCGAGAAAAGGTAAGAATGTGTCCATAGTTTTTTGAGATCCCTGAGAATTCAACTGGTCTTCCTCTGACTACACCGATACTCTATCTTTGCTTTGGTCTTTTCTCGTTGCCTCCACCCACACAACACTCAGGAGTACCTCCTCCCAGCTCCATCAGGGCAAGGACTTTGAATTGCTCCCTGTTAAGTATCAACAGATCCCAGAACTTAAGCTGTTCAGTAAACGTTTGTTGTATAAATGAGCAATTGATTATGAACTACTGCAGGAGATCTTCCCCCGATTGCTCCAACCCAAAGTTTCTTTTAAAATTTTGTAGCATTTACAGCGTGTCTTTATCTTTGTTTATATTTTTGTTTTTCAAGACAGGGTTTCTCTGTGTAGCCCTGGCTGTCCTGGAATTCTATCTGTAGTCCAGGCTGGCTTTGAACTCACAGAGATCCACCTGCTTCTGCCTCTCAAGTGCTGGGATTAAAGGTGTGCACCACCACTGCCCTCCCAGCTGTGTCTTTGTCTTTGAAACAGGATCTTGCGCAGGTACAGTTAATGCTGACCTTGAATCCTCAATCCACTTTCTAAATGGATTTCTAACCTCCTACATGATGGGATTTCAAGCCTCTCTTAGTCTATAGTTTATACTGTTAAATTTAACTAATTTGTATATCTGGTTCTCTAGTGAGACTGTCAGGGAAGAAGCTTCACACTAGATACTGTTAAGTATCTAGTTAAGTGTTAAGTCACCCATGTTACCACTGTAGAGAGGATCAGCTTCCTTCTGTCCTATCTTGTACCCTCCCTAAGCTGCTATGCTGCTGGCATGTAGCAGCTCCAAGGTGGGATGGGACAATGGGATAACTTCCTGAACGCCTGCTTATATCCCATCCGCTTCCTTCACTAATCTGCTAGGTTCTGAGATGCCCTGCTCTCTAAAGTCTATAAATGTTAGTAATTTTCTTTGTTCTACAGGTTCCTGTGGATCTCCTGTACCAGCTTCCTCTGCTTCAGTTGGCTGGTGTGATTAAAGGACGTGGTTACCAGAAATCCATCTCAGTACCAAACCAGGAACGAATCTTCAATATTTAAGACAATACATTTATTTATTTAGTAAATCTGTGTAGCCACAAGGCCAAACAGCATGATCTGGCTAGAGTCTCTGAGCTCAGGTCTGTTTTGGCTAATGCAGAGTTTCCTCAGTGAGAAAGCAAAATTACTCTAACAAGTAACTACAATCTTTTCTACAGATAGTTAAAGTGAGACTAAGTGACTCTTCCCCCCCCCAAAGTCACAGCCAGCAATAGTAAACCATACCTTAATATATTAGTTAGTTTGAGATAGGGCCTCACTATGTAGTTTTAGCTTAGCCTGGGATCAGGTTGACCAGGCGGTCTTGTCTACTTTTTGAAACAGAATCCCTTGTAGCCTAGGCTGGCCACAAACTTGCCAGGATAACTTTGAACCCCCAATCCTGCTGCCTTCAGCTCCCTCCTCAGTGCTGGATTACGGATATGAGCCACCACACCTTTTATTTGTTTTGGTTTGAGTTTTTGTGTATTTGTGTGTAAGTGGAGGCTAGAGGTCCTTATCAGATGTCTTCTTTAATCCCTGTGCTCATTTTTTTGAGGTGGGGTCTCTAAGTTAACCTAAAGCTCACCAATTCAATCACATCGACTGGTCATTGAGGGCCTGCTCCCCCCCCCCCCCCGTACACACAGTGCTAGAGTTACAGATCGGAGCCATCAGACTCACATCTCCCTGGCACCATTGTGTTGTTGTCTGCCTGTTTGGTGTTTTGAGATGGCCTCACTGAGCTTGCGCTGATCTCAAACTTAGCACATTTCTAAAATGACCTTGAACTCCTAATCGCCCAAGCACTGATATTATGGGGGCAAGCCACCACGCACAGTGTTTCTTCCTGTTTATCACATTGTTGAGCCCAACACTCAGTCTGTGTTGATTTCAGTGGCAAATTAACAGGATAAGAGTTTAAGTGGCCCAGTTGTCATCTGCCTGTAATCCCAGCATTCTAGAAGCTGTGTCAGGATTAAGAATTACAGGTAGGTGGGGCAGAGGTGGCACACACCTTTAATCCCAGCACTTGGGAGGTAGAGACAGGCAGATGTCTGAGTTTGAGGCCACCAAAGCTATGATAATTCCTGTCCCCAAAACCCAAACAAAAGTTATAGGCAGGCCAGCCTGGGTTACATAGAGAAGACTCTGCCTCCAAAAGAGAAGGAGGTGAAAGGAAAAAGGTAGAAGGGAAGAGAGGAAAAGAATGTGGATACAAAATAATTCCCCAAAGTCCTGGTTCTCCAGCTCTGCCTCCTGTAGGCAGCCACTCTCTGAGCCCTCGTGCCCGGGCAGCCCCTCCTGCCCCGGGCAGCCCCTCCTGCCTTTGCTATGAGGAGCAACTTTTAAGTCCTTGGAACAAAGCTTTGGTGCAGTCAATCTGGGAAATGGTGGGGAGGAGGCTGTTAATTTTAGCCTGGGTTCTCCAGCTGGCACAGTTTCCGTCTTGAATCCTTTTCCACACCCTGATCTCTGCTAGGAGATCCCTCCTCCCAAGGGTTTCCCCATCCCCTTCTTTGGTATGTGCCCAATGGTAAACATTCCAGAAGCGTGCCCGGGAGAACCTTGGCTGAGTCATTTGATGTACCCCTCAACAAAGAGTTTGGTGATAGGAGACCGCACCTCCAGTCAGGCCTGTGACATGTAGACTTGAAGGAACTTTGAAAAGAGCAGCTTGGCCCTTGTTTACTTTCCCCTCTATAATTTTGTTACCCAAAGCCTTGAGGACTTGAGGACCCGAGTCACTGTTTTAGGAAAGGAAAATTCAGGTCTGCTCTCCCCAGGCCCCAGGTGTTGTCATGGTTAGCACCAACCCAGTCTAGCACAACTCTTGGAGGCAATCCACACATCCAGATTGTCTTCCTCCCATCTTTCTAGCCTCCTGCCTTTCCATGGGGAGAGGACATTTAGGGAAGAGAACAGGTGAGATTTCCAGTATCTTTAATGGTGTGATTAATTTATTTAAATTTAGGAGAACTGCAGTCTAATCAGACAGCAATTAATTCCTTCATTAGGGGACTTCATGTGTGCCTTTTGCATATGGATGAGCCACAGGGTCACACTGTCCCTCTAAAGAGTTGTTGAAGGTGCGAGCCCCAGGAGCCCTCCAAAGGGTTCCTTGCCCTTCTGCACCAAATGCTCCCCCCCCCACTCTCCTCTGGCAAGGGCTCCTAGCCCTGTGGGAAAAGCTGCAAAGGTTAAGGAGGCTTCCTTCACCTTCCCCAGAGCCCTTCCCTAGCCCAGCCTGTCAGCACCTCACCCTGCGCCTTCAGTTTCCTCCCAGCTCAGCTCCCTCTGGGTTCTCTGGGTGCACTGTGTTGACAGCCCTCCTCAGAAGCCTTGATTGCCTCACACCTCTGCTGGTTGGTTCATTATTCTGGCCTGGGCTGCTTTCCTCTGGAGCAGTCTGTCCTAAACTCTACTGTTGTCCTGAGAAATACATTCCTTCCTCTCCACACTTGTCATGTGCTTTAGGGGTTCAGCCACACTTCCCTCAATATGCAAGACAGCTCCCCAGCATCTAAAGCACACCTACTAACACACGCGCACACACACACTTCCTATTTATATCGTCAAAAATAAAACACATGGAGGCAGGTACAGTCCAGGCAGCCCACACTGCCCTCTTGAATACTAAATTGTCACCTACTACCCTGTGGCTGCCCATTTCCAGGGAGCAGGTGAGGCACAGATGGGGGGTGTGTGAGCAAGACCTAGGTGGTTACCACAGCAACTGAGCCTAGCAACAGCTGAAAAGCTGATGTGTGGGCTTTACTAGAGCTGTTAAGGAGCCAAACCTAGAATTGGGACCTCAGAGGTGACTGATCCCAGCTGGGCAGCCTGTGTTCCCTCCCCAGACACACCCCTTAATTCCACCCCCACACCCCAGCAAATGCCTTTCTCAGAATGGAAAAGCTAATGAGCTAACCACACAGGGCGTCTGGTGCAGCATAGCTTTTGGCGGGCAGCTGTAGGTAGGGGCATGTTAAGAAGCAAGGATGAAAGTGAGCCAAGTAGAGAGCCCTCTCTCCTGGTACTCACCCAACCTTTTTTTTTCCTTCCTCTCCATCATTCTCTCCTTTGACCCTTTATCCTCTGCTTTAGCTGTTTTGCCCAGCTTGGTGACTCATGCCTATAATCCCAGCACTCAGGAGGCTAAGGTGGGAGGATCTAGTATAGGCCTGGACTAGAGAGAGACCCTGTCTCCCATCCATCTGTCGCATTTCTGGCTTGTCCCATTGCCTGTCCTAAGAAATGTCCGCCTTTACTCTCTTTTCTCTTGGTCTCTCTTGACCTTCGCTAAGAAAGAACAAGCAAGCCACACTCCTGATCCCAGTATCTCCTGCAAGGCTCTCCCTCCTGTGGACCCTTCAGTTCCTCCCTCCATTCTGTCTCACGTCAAGACATCCATCAGGCTCCAGCTTCAGGTAGAGCAGGCCAGGTGACAGTCTAGTCTGGAGAAGTTCCCAGTCTCCCCTTTGTTTACCATTCTTCCTGCCAGTCCTCTTCTGTGTGTGTATGGGGGCGGGGAAGGAGGATTATAAGGCAAAACAGGGGACTTAATTATCTTGCAAAGGCTTTATTTGAAAACTTTGAAACTTACATCCCACAAGATTATCACCACAAGAAGAAAGAGATAATACAAAAATATATATCACAGCATAGGAGCCAGGTTAGAGGAAGAAGGGAGGTGGAAAAAACG
This sequence comes from Ondatra zibethicus, assembly GCA_004026605.1. NCBI lineage: Eukaryota > Metazoa > Chordata > Mammalia > Rodentia > Cricetidae > Ondatra > Ondatra zibethicus. The sequence continues at coordinate 12,212 of PVIU01002562.1, read as the reverse complement.
AGAAAGAAGGGAAGAACCTGAGGAGAGGATAAGGGGGAGAGAAGGAGAGGGAAGAAGGGGACATGAGGGGACCCAGGAAGAGAAGAAGGGTGGATGTGGAGGCAGAACTCCCAATGGCCTTGAACCAGCTGGCTTCAGTCCCTGGCAGCCTAGGTACAGTTAGGGAGGGCTTAGGGGAAGGTGGGGAGAGGACCTGTTCGGGGACTCTGAATTCCATAGGGACACACACACACACACACACGGCCAGGACAGACAAGACAAGGAACTTGGGAGGGAAGGGAGGACATGGGAGTCCCTTCTCCTGTAGTGCAGCAGGTGACTCCCCCAAACCCATATTTCAGATGGATGACAGAATTTAGCAATTGGGCCTCAGTACCTCCATTCCTATGGGGGAGCCCTCAGAGTAATGTCAATGCCCTTGGAATGGGATAGAAGGGCAGTGAGACATAAGACATGGAATGAGATGGGGCCATGATAGATGGCACTAGGAGCCCCTAACTCACCTCCCACCCACCTCTAGGGCAGCATGCAAGGGCCACAGAAACTAGACCAGTGGGTGTTGAGGCAATGAGCACACTATGCCATGTAATGGTCAGAAATGCACATCCCCAGTCTGAGATGGCACAGAAAATGCAAAGGGAGTAGGACATGGGCAACAAGAGGGAGAGAGCTAGGAGCCAGCTGAGCAGACATGGGTGGGGACACGGGCAGAAGAGCAGCATGGAGAGCATGTGTGCTACGGCCTGGGAGGGTGGAGGTGAGTGTGCAAGGCTTTCATGTGAATGTGCAAGGGTGGGAATGGGGGACCCCAACCACTGGAGGGCAAACAACTGGACTTGCCCATGGGGTCAGTGAGTGGTCCAGGCGGTGTGCAGGAGCAGGAGCTGGGAGCCCCCCACCATGGCCCCAGTTCCCCACGGTTGCCCCACCCTCAGTGGATGGTGGCTATGCCGGCCACTTGGCCTCCCGCTTGGCAGCACCCCAACATGGGGGAGCATCACAGATTCACCAGGGGAATCCTGAGAGGAAGAGGGAAAGGGCATAGTCAGGAACCAAGGAGCAGGCTGAAGCGGAAGGAAGAGTTCAAGACAGAGGGTGAAGAGGGCAGAGCTAGAATTAAAGGGTTGCAGGAGACTAGTACATGGGGTAGGAAGGAGTCCCTTTCCCCTTGGGAGGCCTGCGAGCCAGGTCAGGAAGGAGATTCACAGACTGCAACGGGGAAGCCCCCCCTCCAGAAAGACCCACCAAAGGTCTGGAGACCTAAGTTGCCTTCCCTCACCCTCCCATCCCATTGGCCCCTGCCCTCACCGGTTCAACTGGAAGGCTGGAGCCCCCTTGGGCTGGGGCATCCCAGGCCGGGGTCCCCCTCGGGGCTCCTCATGGTCAGGGGTGGGGGTAGGTGAGTCCCCGAAGGCCCCCAGCACAGTGACTCCAGCAGGGGATAAGTCTGTCAGTGGTTGCTGGCTCTCCTCCTGCCTCAGGGCACCTTGCTGCCCTGAGGGCCTGCGCCGCTTCTGGCTGCGGTCCCAGCTTGTGCATCAGAAGGAAAGAGGTCCTTAAGGCAGCACCTCTGGTCAACCCAGCTTCTTCTCCTTCCCTGGTGCCTCCAACTCTCCACAACACAGAAACTGTCCTCTGAGTCCATGCACTCATCAAACTATTCCTTCTGCTTCCCTCCAAACCAGTTTTGGAGAGCCACAGGCTTCGTGCCGCAGTACAAAGCCCCTTCAAACTGCCCCTTGTCACACCAATGCCTAGAGGAGCCCTTTCTCTCCTCTACAGCTACCTGGCAGACATTTAGTTCAATTTCAAAGTCAGCTGATGACTTGGGCACCTGAGTCTAATGATTCTCTCAGTAAAGAGTGAAGGACTATGTGACCCGCTATTAAATGTGTACAAAGTTCTCTACTTCTCCTGGACAGAAACCCTAAGACAGGGTTCTGCGGCCTGGTTCAGTTTTATCTGTCTTGGAGAGCCTCCCATTACCCTTGCATTTTTCTGGAGGAATCTGCACTGGTTTCTCTCAGTTCTTCACTCCAGTTAGTTTTTTTCAAGCTCTCCCCATCACCCGTGATTCCCTACCCCAGGGTACCTGCTGTCCTTGCCTTGCCCTCTGTCTAGCCTTTCCAAGCCTTCCACCAGCTCCCCCAACTTACCAGAACTTGAAGATGATGCCTGTAGCCACAAGAACAATGATGATGGAGATGGTGATTGTAACATAAAGCTGAGGGTCCACACCTGATAAAGAGGGAAGACAGCTGTTGGGAGGCCTGAAGCAGGGTCAAAGTGGGGTGTGGCTGAGTACTGCAACGTGACTGCCTCCTCTGTCTACTTTTCTGGACTCTCCCTCTTCTATCAACTTTCTCCTGAGCCATCAGCTCTTCCACATTCCAAACATTACGTGTACCAAATCTTACACATGATGAGGATGAGGCTCCAAGGTCAGAGAGAACTATCCTCCTGTATAGAAACGGAGGTAGAGGTATCAGATGATCTTCCCTGGCCCAAACCTATGCCACCATCCAGCACAATATATGCTAACACATTGCCTAGTAGCGACCTTCTTTCCTCCGTGGCTTCCCTCTGCCTGGAACACCCATTCCATTTTTAAGGTCTATCTCACATGTCAGTTGTTTGATCTGTCCTGATCCCCAGGGTGAAACAGTCTCTCACTTCTCTGCTTTTCTAACAACATGCTGTACGTACTTCTCTTAGGGTGTTTATTATGTTGGCTCATCGCCACATGTTTACACATCTGTCTTCAACAGTGGACCTGAACTCCTTCAGAGTGCGGGAGGCATCTCCACCTCTGCACGCACCCTTGCCAGCCTAGAACCTGGCGCATATACTGAAGACACTCACAGATGAGGCCTCAATCTCGGCAGCTCATGGCCTTCAGCCACCCTCCCCATCCCTCACATCCCTACCAGCCTTGCTCACTCACCTTCTCCACGCCCTCCAAACAGGAAGGGCCTCAAGGTAGCAGGTGTTTCCCCAAGGATGAGCCCATCTCCATCATCCCGCATTGAGTCTGAGTTGGGGTGTGGGGTAGCCAGCCCATGTGGGGCTGCAAAACCATAGTCCAGGGGCAGAAATCCAGGATTGACAGAGTTGGGGTCCCCTCCATCCTCCCTAGAGACTGTGGGACCCCACACAATAGCCCAGGGGTACTGAGATGAGGGAGGCCCCTCCTCAAAGCCTGATGGGGTGGCAGGAGGTGCAGTGCCTGGCAGAACTTGCCGACGTGATCTTGGGACCCGTGGGGATCGGCTTGGTGGAGGAGCCCGCTCCCAAACACACACATGGCGAGGGGCTGAGGGGCCACCCCGGACACAAGGGGGACGGGCTGGGGCTGGTGGGGATCGAGGGGAGGAGCCCTGAACGGGCGGTGAGAGGGGTAGCAGCAGCAGTGGCCAGAGAAGGAGGAGCTGGGACAGCAGCAGAGCAGACCTATAAGAAGGGAGAAAAAGCAGGTGAGCCCCGGGCCACTGTGGGTTCATGTGTGAGAAGGTAGACTCACACTAAAATCCTGGGTACCTCTCTCCAGGTTTCTCTACTAAAGCAAGTGTGTATTAGGAAGCCCCTGGCTTCATTTTATCTCGTTCTAGGGGGCCAGTCCTCCAGAGGCCCCAAGTTGGCTCAGTCCCCCAGGGAAAGTGGTCTCCAAGCTCCCTCTGCTGGGCCAAACTTACCACATTCTGCACTCCGTATCTGAGGTCTTCCTCAGCTGTGACCCAGATTTTCGGCCTTTACTGGAGGAAAAATGAGGGTGTCACAGCCCAACCTACCCTGTGTACTTTCCCAGCTCATCCATCCACCAATTCTGCCTCTTCGTGCCCCACCCCCAGCACAGTTACCAGCCACGGTGCTGCTTCCCAATATCCACTGCTTTTTAGCATCCTTTTAGGGGCTCCCTACAGTAGCCCCCAGTCCCACCTACAACACCCCAGACGGGTCCCTATTACCTTCTGGCCCCAGTGTCTGTCTACTCCTGCCTCTTTGGCTTCCTTCCTTCTCACTTCCTCTGCCCACAGCTTCAGGCTTCTTGGATCTTAATTTAGAGCCAAGAACCTTGTGATTCCCTGAGCACCTACCGCTAGGGAGGGAGTTTGAGAGTGGGGGAGGGAAGGGGAGTCAATCTTAGTGAGTGTGAGGGGGTGCTAGAAGCCCCCTCACCTCTTGTAGTGCTGGGCACTTCTCTGACGATGAAGCCCAGAAGCTAGCTGCCTTTTCAGAAAAATGGGAGAAAATGGTAGGTGGGAGAAAAACTAGAGAACATGATTTTTGGTGTTTAACCATCCAAGTGCATAGGTGCGTTCTGAAAGAAGGCGGAGCTCGAAGGAAGCCACCCCCTCAGCTGCTTCTTCGGGGCAAAGTCCTAGGAGAGTCTAGATGGTTGGTTCCGAAGGGAAGTGCACAGTCTCCAAGCTGAGGGTGGCGAGTCCCAGGGGGCTAGGGTCTCTAGAGAGAAGGAGCATGTGACACCCTGGGTCTTCTGGATTCCTACTCTATATTGGCATGTCGAACGCTCCAGGAAGAAGCTGGGGGAGGAACTGGGGTAGTGGACAACAGGGGTGAGAGGTGTGAGGGGCGCAGAAGGAAAAGGTTGGCCAAGAGTCGGAAGGAGGGTGAACAGCAGCTGGGAAGAGATGGAGGGGGAACAGGGGCTCCACATCTCAGAGGGCGCTGAAGGGAGAAGAGGGCAGGAGGAGAAAGTGAGAACAGGCGAGGGAGGAGGATGGATGGGGTCTGGTCAGGACAGAAGCAAAGAGAGTAGAAGGGAAAAGAAAGGACGGAGATCAGAGAGGAGGAGAAAGTCACTGAGATAGAAAAGAAAATGGTGTTGAAGGCAAAATCAGAAAAGGAAGAGACGGGAACGGCGTGGGGGGGGTGGAACAGCAAAGATGGAGGAGTTAGGAATTGTTTCTTGAAATTTAAAGGGATATGGTATGGAGACAGAGCTGAAGGCCAGGTGAAAGCGAAGGGAAGGATAAGAGATAGGCCTGGGGGCTCGGTGAGAGAAGGTTAGAAGGGAGGAAAGAAATGGTAGGCGAACCAGTGGAGCGGGTAAGGGCTCAGAGACACCAATAGTCCGCTGACTCCAGGACCCACCTGCTCCTTCGTCTGCTACATCCCCCATCACGAATGTCAACTCCAGCCCCTTCACACACACACCGTACCCCTTGGTCACCCCTTCCAGGAAGTCCGCAGTCCCCAAGCTGGTGCGCCACCCCACCCCCTTCGCGCTCCTCACCGACCTGTTGTGCGCAGAAGACGAACTGGGGGTGGGGTGGGGGAAGAGGGCCCCATCCCTAGCAGAACCCCCAAGCCCGCCAATCTCACAGGCCTGCACTCCCTCCACAGGGCTGGAAAGCAGCGCGAATCGGGAAAACGAGGCAAAGATATGCCATGGGATTCGGAGGGAGCACCCAGAGCGGAAAGGGGACCTGAGGCAGGAGGATGCTTGAATCTGCAGGATGAGCTAAAGGCGGGATGAAGGCAGCCGCGGAGACGCTGATTGCTGCACCAGGAGGGTAGGATGGAGTCGGGACAGCGGAGGGATGGAGGGCACAGTGAAAAAGGAGCTCTTGGTGTCTGGAGCCCGATGAGGGACCAGACCAGGAGGGGCGGGCGGCGAAGGGCGCGGAGCTGGCACTGGGGAGGGCAAGGCCCGCTCCCTCCGGGTGGGGGCGTAGGGTCCCCCCTCGCTCACCTGCATGCCTGGCGTAGCGGCGCGACGACTGCAGGAGCTCGGGGCTGCGCGGAGCTGGGGGGTCGCAGAAGCGGGTGGGGCGCCAGGCATGGTCGGGAGGTTTGCCTGGCAGCAAGGCGCTGGAGCTGGAGGGGGGCGGGCGCCCGGGGCGCGGGGCGGCGGCGGCGGCGGCGGCGGGAGATGCTCGCTTCGGCTGGGCTCGGCTGGGCTCGGCCGGGCTCGGCTGGGTTCGGCGGACGACTAGGGCCGCTTGGTCTCCGCCTCTCCTCTTCACGTCTGTAGGCCACGCACAGTTTAACTCGTCGCTTGCCAAACTGCGAGCTCAGCTTTTGTCCCAGGTGCAAACAAGGTTGAGGAGGGCAACAGGGATGGGGGGCGGAGACCTCCAGTTCTTCGGGATGTGATGGCTCAACAGACCCCATGATTTCTTACCCCCCTAGCAGTTCTGAATTTCTGAATCAGCCAGACATTTGAGTTCCCAACTCTGGCCAGGGTGGAAAGGGATGGGAGTTCAAGACCATGGATGAGAGAACCGGTGGTGTAGGAGAGAAGACTGCACACACAAGTTAGGGTGTCCCAGCAGCTTACTCCCCTTATTTCGTTTTGGCCCTGATGTATAATTCAATTTCTCTGAAGCAACCCAAACAGTCCTTACGTGGTTCGCGATCTAAGGGTATCAAAATATCCAAACCACTTAACTGTGGCTTACAAGGAAGCCCTGTAGGTCCCCATCTCTAGGTATCTCCGATTTTTCTTTCCTAGGATTTCTGTGTCTCGGCTACAGTGCAGCTGACATACGTTCCTAGAAGGAGGCAATAGAAACCTGCCTGGGGTTTTGCACCTGCTATTCCCTATAGAAGCTTTTCCTTGGCCGTTCACAAATGGCCCACGCCAGTCTCACTTAGATCCAGTCTTCTGAGAGGCCTTCCCTAATCTCTTAAAAACTCCCCTGATGTGGGCCATGGAGATGGCTCAGGGGGCAAGGGAGCTAGCTTGCCACCAAGCCTGAGTTCTAGCCCCAGGACTCAGATGGTGGAGGAAGACTCATTCGAGCTGTCCTCAGACTTCTGAACAAGCGTGTGAGACACACATACTAAAGATATGCAATTTAAAAAATTCCTCTGACCCTACTTCTGCCCACCCATTCTTCTCCCTACATTACCACCCCCCAGCTTATAGGAAACCACACTCTCCTAGTTTTCCTCCAGCCTCCCTGCTGTTGTTTATAAGTCGTCCTCAGCTCTGACTTCTTAAGTGTTGGAGCCTCTTAGGGCTTAGTCCTTGGCCTTCTCTTTCCACATTCTTTGTCCAATGATCTCATCCAGTCCCAGGGCTTAAATACTCTGTAAATGTCAGTGAGTCCTGAATTTATTTCCATAGTACCAGACTCATTTGTCCAACCGCCCACTTGACATATCCACACTGATGTCTAATAGCCATGCAAACCTAATGTGACTCAAATAGATGTCTTGAACTACCCTACTCCCAATTCACTTCTGTCCAGGGCTCTCCGAGACATGACAACTCCTTGCTCAAGCTAAAAGCTGTTTTGGTTCCAGTTCCTTCCATGTATCTGCATCACCAGCAAGTGTCACAGCCTCCACTCTCAGCGCATGTCCTCCCTCACCCCGTTCATCTTCGCTGTCCTGATCCAAGCTGCATCGCACATCTGGAATCACAGGAGCTTCATTTCTGTGCTCATCTCTTACAAAATACTCTTTACAGTTACCTATAATATTTTAAAACATAAAAGCTCTTCCCTTTTAAAATATTCAAGGGCTCGTGAGATGGTCCAGCAGGTTTCCAAGCCTAACAACCTGAGTTTGGGTGGGAGGAGAGAACCAACTCCTGCAGAGTTGTCCTCTGACCACTATATTCCAGCACGTGCATGTGCACGCACATACACACACACACACACACACACACACACACACACACACACACACACACACACACACACACTGAATAAATACAATGTAAAAGCCACCAGCGTGTGCAGGGAGCCATAGGCACAAACGCCATTACAAGATGACGCTTGCATCCTCGCAGTTTGGAGGTAAACAATTCCATATTTGGCAATGCTTCCGGACTGAGCGTCCAGGCGCTTCCCGCATGCGCAATAACCTAGGTGTCCCTAACCAATCCCGAGGACTCTGGTGCCAGCAGGCACATAGCAGCCAATCAAGGCGTGAGTCGCGTCACATCTCCCTATATAAGCAGCCGCCATTTTAGACCTTGCTCTCTCTCGCCTCCCGCTCTTTCCTCAACCAATGGCTCTCCAATAAAGTGTGATCCGAGAAGAATCCTGAGTGTGGCTGTTTTTTCCGCTGGTCGGGAGTCAGCCAGAAGCGTGTACGCCCTCATGCACAGTGCTTCGACCATATCAGACCTCCTGATGTTCTAGAGCATCAGAAGCCATTCCCTCAGAATCCCTAATCTTTGGGCCCCTCTCCCACCAATGCTTCACTGATGTCTCTCTGTTTTTACCTGGTTGGCTCTTTCTTGACTTTCTGATCTCTGCCCCAGGGGTCTCCACTGCATCCCTGTCTCATCATCTTTTCCGCGTCATCTCTTCCTGGCATGGTTTTATACATTTGCTGTTTAGTAACATCCCACATACACTTGAGAGCAAACATCTCATTTGTCATCTTCACCCTACATCCTGGTTGCAGTGCTTTGTCACATGGGAAAGCCTCCATCTTCATTGCTCAGCGAACATGGTCTGGGACCAACCCCGCTCTCTCTGAACCCTCTTCACTCTCCATCACCCGCATTCCCTCATCTCTGTGCTCGCTCTGCTCTCACACCCCTCCCAGCCATCCTCCTTCTGCCCTGACCACTGTCATTACTCTGGCTCTCCCACCTCTAGGAAGGAAGCCTGCTGTTGAGACCAGCATCTGCGTGCAGTTACTCTCCTTCTTGCCTGCCCCTGACAGCTTTTCATTCGAAGTCAAAACAGCGGTGAGTCAGTGAGGTACCCTCTCAGTGTCTCCCAGTGGCAAGAGAAAGACAGCGCACGTCTGATGAAAACACAGCTATCGGACTACGTGAGGGAGCTTGCACAGTTCCTGCCTCCTCCTAGGCTCCTGGGGAGCCTGCTGTAGACTCTCCTGGATGCATTGGAACCTGGTGAGGTCTGCATTTATCAAATGAGTGTCCATTCACGGTAATGCCTTGCACATGAAGCTTTGCCTCGTGATCAGATTTTTAGTATTTTTTATCCCTTTCCATAAATGTTTGTTTGTATGAGACAGAGTCTCATGTGGTCTGGCCTTGCCTGAATTCACTACATAGCTAAGGGCAATCTTGAACTCCCGACCTCCTGTCTCCATTTCCTGAAGTGTTGGCAATAGGAGAACGCAGTACCACAACCCAGACATCAGCAAATGTTTTTTTGAACATAACTACAAGCAGGGTAGGGCATTGGACCAGGGCATACAGTGAAGAGCAATTACAAAGTCACCACAGTCTTTAGTAAGGGAGACAGTGAGCTATCATGTGATAGGCTCAGGGTATGAGTCATTGGTGGAACACGTGCTTAGCATGTGCAAGGCTCTGGGTTCTTTATTACTATTTCTTTACTTAGACAGTGTTTCCAATACTTATCTGATGGATCTCTTTCCCCAGGCTGGCTTTGAACTTGCAATCCTCCTACCCCGGTATCCTGAGTACCGGTATTATAGGACTGCATTACCATGACCAGTCAGATTTCCATGTTTTCCTTTTTAAAAAATTATGTGTGTGTACCTGTGCCCTAGCGTACATGTGAAGGTCAGAGGATGGCTTACAGAAGTGGTCTTCTCTTTCTCTCATGTGGGTCCCAGGGATCAAACTCAGGTCATCAGGCTTTATGGCAGGTGCCATTACCCCCCCAACCACCTAGCTCACCTAGCTTCTTATTTCTATGCTTCCTTTTCTCAAATGCCCAGTCTCTCTCTCTCTCTCTCTCTCTCTCTCTCTCTCTCTCTCCTCTCCCCCTCTGTGTGTGTGTGTCTGTCTGTCTGTCTCTCTCAGCTTATAGTCTTGCTGCATTATTAAAAAAAAACAGAGGGGGGCAAAGGGCAGGTGGAAGGGGAGGGGGAGGTAGGAAGGGGGATGGGGATGTATAGCTTAATTAAGTACAATAAAGCATTAAAAAAATTCCAGGAAAAAAAAAGAAAAGAAGGGGCTGGAGAGATGGCTCAGTGGTTAAGAGCACTGGCTGCTCTTCCAGAGGTCTTGAGTTCGATTTCCAGCAACCACATGGTGGCACACAACCATCTGTAATGAGATCTGGCGCCCTCTTCTGGCGTGCAAGCATTCATAGAGGCAGAATGTTGTATACATAATAAATAAATAAATCTTTTTTAAAAAAAAAGAAAAGAAAACAGAAAGCTGGTGGTAGTGATTCACACCTTTAATCCCAGCACTTGGGAGACAGAAGCAGGTGGATCTCTGTGAGTCTGAGGCCAGCCTGATCTATAGAGTGAGTTTGGGGACAGCTGGGACACAGAGAAACCCTATCTTGAGAAAGAAAGAAATAAAAAAGAAAGGAAGGAAGGAAGGAAGGAAGAAGGGAGTGAGGGAGGGAGGAAGGGAGGAAGGAGGAAAGAAAACAGGAGCAGACAGAGTAATCTTTCTCATCACCCCCCATCTTCTTGCACCACCGCCCTTTGGGGAACCCTGTCACCACCCAAAGTTGTCATTGCGGCAACTGTCCCACCCTGTCCTGAAACCTCCCCATCCTCTTCTCTACTTGGCTATCGGCAGCAGTGTGCAGGCATGTTGAACTTTCTCAGACAGATCCTCTTCAGCTGCCTTACTCTGCTTCCCCTTATAGGAGGGCTTTCTCCAAAGATGGCCTCTACTCTGCGGCTCCCCCCTTCTCCCCTTCTCTTTCTCGCCTACAAATTCGCAAGGGTTTACATTTGTAATTCACTGTAATTCGTTTTGGAGACAGAGTCTTGCTACATAGCCCTGGCAGGACTGGAATGCCCCATGTAGACCAGATTGGCCTCAAATTTGCAATGATCTTCCTGCTTCTGCCTTACAGATGCTGGGATTACAGGCAAGAGCCACCACGCCCCCACTCTGTAACAATTCATATTCTTTGTAAATTCAGTTTGTAAAATAGCGGGTTTCTTTATGGTATTTTCACATGCACTTCATGTTGGTTGATTCTCCTCCCATCTACGCACCCTCTCTTGCCCCTCTGTACCATTCTGCCCCCTCTGCCTTCATACCTCATGTCCTATCATTGTCCCCTCCCCCTCATTTAAAGCCTTCTTTTGCCTGTCTTACGGACCTTTTCCAGTTTCCTAGCATTTACCCACATTCACTCCCACTACATGCACTTATTTAACAATTAGCAGCTAAGATCCCCATCTGAAAGAAAACATGCAGTATCCGTCTTTGGAACCAGAGTTATCTCAATTAATATAGTATTTTTCAGTTCCAGTGATTTCCCTGCAAATGTAACACTTTCATTTTTCTTTGTGGCAGAATGAGATTCCACTGTTTATATGTACCACATTTTCATGACCCGTTCGTCTATTAATAGACATCTAGGTTGATTCCATCTTCTCAATACTGTAAAAACAGCAACCATGAACACCACCGAGCAAGTGTCTCTTTGCAGGACATAGACTCTTTTGGGTATATGCCCAAGATGGTAGTTCTAATTCTATTGTTCTGAGAAGCCTCCACATTGATTCATGCAGTGACTGCTCTAGTTTATGCTCCTCCCAACAATGAAGAAGGCTTCCTTTTTCCTCACATCATTGCCAACATTTGTTGCCATTTCCTTTTTAGATAAAAACCATTTTGACAGGGGTGAGAGATCTGGGGACTGAACTCAGTTCTTCAAGCCTGGCAGCAAGCACCTTTTCCCGTTAGCAATCTCACCACTGCCCTATACATACATGGAGGTGCAGGGGCCTATGCCCACATGTGGAGGTCAAAACAGGTTTTTGATGTCCTCTTTCCATCTCCTCCTCATTACCTTGAGACAGGGTTTCTCACTGAACCAGAGGTTCACCATTTCAGCCAGACTAGCTGTTCAGAAAGTTCTGCTTCTTCCCTTCCTACATCCCATCCCCCGCCCCCACCAGGGTTACAAGCATACATCGTCATACCTAACTTTTATGTGGATGCTGGGGATTTGAACCTCAGGGTTGCAAAACAAGCCCTCTTACCCACTGAACCATCTCCCCAGACCCTTCTGTACTTTAAAAATATTTATTGTCTGGGGCTGGAGAGATGGCTCAGAGGTTAAGAGCACTGACTGCTCTTCCAGAGGTCCTGAGTTCAATTCCCAGCAACCACATGGTGGTTGTCTTTGTCAGTTATACTTCATATATAAATAACTGCTCTTAACCTCTGAGCCATCTCTCCAGCCTGAGAAGAATAAATTTTTAAAAAAATTTTAAAAATAAAGAACACAGAGGTCCTGAGTTAAATTCCCAATATTAAACACACACACACACACACACACACACACACACACACACACACACACACA